>PVIW01010883.1:0-41136 GCA_004026585.1 Noctilio leporinus | reverse complement strand
GCCTGCGAACCCAAAGGTCGCTGGTTCGATTCCCCAGCCAGGGCACATAACCAGGTTGCAAACCAGGTCTCCAGCCAGGTCTGTGGCTGGAGGCAGGTGAAAGGCAACCATACATTGATGTTTCTCTCCCTCTCTGCCTCTTTCCCTTCCCCTCTCTCTGGAAATAATAAATAAAATAAAATAAAATAAAAAAGATGAACTCCTGAAAAAAAAAAAAAAAAAAAGAAGGAGGCTGTATGAAAACTTCCTCAAATGTAAAATGGAAACTCTCTATTTTCTCCTCCCTCCACCCTCTCCAAAAAATGCTGCTCTTCCCCAGACTCCTCATTTCCATAAATGGTAAAGCTATCTGATTCCTTAAGCCAAACACCTATTAGTTATCTTTTAAACTATTTTCCCTCCCTACCACCTTTTCACTTCCAACTAACCTGCAGTTTCTATCAGCTCTACCTCTAAATCATACTCCAAAAGTCTTCATTATTTTCTTTTATTTTAGTTCACTTAATTTTATAATTTTTTGTAATTTTATTGTGATAAGAATATCGTGAGATATAACCTCAACACATTTTTAAGTGCACAATGCAGTTTTGTTATCTATAGGTACAATGTTGTACAGCAAATTCTGGAGCTTACTCATCTTGCATAACTGAACATTTATACCTATTGATGAGCAACTCCTTGTTATCTCCCCACTCCTCCAGCCCATGGCAACCACAATTCTATTCTTTGCTTTCATAAATTAAACTGTTTTAGATACCTCATTTAAGTGGAACATGTACATGTCCTTATGTGACTGGCTTATTTCACCTATTGTAATATTCTCCAGGTAGAGTCATGTTGCTGCATAGGATGATATTTCCTTCCTTTTTATGGCTGAATAATAATTTACTGTATGTATATACCACATTTTCTTTATTTATCTGTGGATGGACATTACATTTTTTCCATTCCTTGGCTATTGTGAATAATGCTGCAATGAACATGCAAGTGCAACTTATCTCTTCAAGATCCTGATTTCAATTCTTTGGATAAATACTCAGAAATGAGATTACTGGGTCATATGGTAGTTGGTAGTTCTATTTTAATTTTTTGAGAAACTTCTATGCTGTTCCCCATTGTGCATTTTACATTCCCACCAATAGTGTACAAGGGTTCCAATTTTTCCATAACCCCAGCAACACTTTTCTTTGTTTTCTCTATAACAGCCAACCCCCCGCCACCAACACTTATCTTTTGTTTCCTCTACAATAGCCAACCTACCCCCAGCAACATTTATCTTTTGTTTCTTCTATAATAGCCAGCCCAACAGATAAAAGATAATATCTCAAGCCCTGGCTGGTGGCACAGTGGATAAGGTGCCGGCCTGTGAACCCAAAGGTCGCTGGTTCGATTCCCCAGCCAGGGCACATAATGAGGTTGCAAGCCAGGTCTCCAGCCAGTCCGTAGCTAGAGGCAGGTGAAAGCCAACCATACATAGATATCTCTCTCCCTCTCTGCCTCTCTCCCTTCCCCTCTCTCTAAAAAAATAATAAATAAAATCTTTAAAAAAAAAAAGATAATATCTCAAGGTTTTTGATTTGCACTTCCCTAATGATTAGCATCTTTTCATATACTTGTTGACCATCTGCATGCCTTCTTTAGGGAACTATATATTCATGTTTTTGGCTCATTTTTAATGAGGTTATTAGTTATCTTACTCTTGAGTTGAAGAATTCCTTATATATTTTGGATATTAACCCCTTATCAGATAGATGGTTTGCAAATACTTTCTTCCACTTCATAGGTTTGCAAATATTTTCTTCCACTTCATAGGTTGCCTTTTTACTCTACTGCTTGTCCTTTTTTCTGTGTTTGATTTGATGTAGGACCACTTGTCTATTTTTGCTTTTGTGCAATGCATTTGGTGTCATATCCATTAAATCACTGCCAAAACTAATTTCATGAAGCTTTACAATATGTTTTCTTCTAGAGTTTTTATAGTTTCAAATATTATGTTTAAGCCTTTAATCCATTTTGAGTTGATTTTTGTGTAAAGGGTGAGATAAGAGTCAAATTTCATTCTTTTTCATGTGGATTCACTGTTTCCCCAGCACAATTTGTTGACCAGACTTTTCTTTACTCATTGTGTATCCTTGACACCCTTTGTCAGAGATTAGTTAAACCATGGTACATGTGGATTTATTTCTAGGCTCTCTATCCTGTTCCATTTGTCTATATATCTGTCTTTTGTTTTAAGATTTTATTTATTATTTTTCAGGGAGAGGGGAAGGGAGAGAAGCTGAGAGAGAAAGAGACATCAACGTATGGTTGCCTTTTACCTGCCTCCAGCTACAGAGCTGGCTGGAGACCTGGTTTGCAACATGGTTATGTGCCCTGGCTGGGAATCGAACCAGTGACCTTTGGGTTCGCAGGCTGGCACCTTATCCATTGTGCCACCAGCCAGGGGTAGGAATGTTTTTAATTATATATCTGTCTTTATGCCTGTAGCATACCATTTTAATTACTGTAGCCTTGTCAAATATACATATTACAATTAGAAAGTGTGATGCCTCCAGCTTTGATCTTCTTTTTCAGGATTGATTTGGCTATTCAGGGTGTTTTATGGTTTCATATAAATTCTAGAAATGTTTCTTTCTATTTCTGCACCAAAAGAAAAAACTGTCATTGGGATTTTAATAGGAATTTTGTTGCATCTATAGATTGCTTTAGGTAATATGGACATTTTAAGAATAGTAAGTCAACCCTGGCGGGTGGCTCAATGGATAAGGTGCTGACCTGCAAACCCAAGAGTCACTGGTTTGATTCCCAGCCAGGGCACATGGCCAGGTTGCAGGCCAGGTCTCCAGCCAAGTCCATAGCTGGAAGCAGGTGAAAGGCAACCTGACACTGATGTCTCTCTCTGCCTCTCCCCCTTCCCCTCTCCTGGAAATAATAAATAAAATCTAAAAAAAAAAAAAGAATAGTAAGTCAGTCCTGTCTGGTGGCACAGCGGATAAGGCACCAGCTTGCAAACCTGAAGTTTGCTGGTTCAATTACCAGCCAGGGCACATAACCAGGTCTCCAGTCAAGTCTCCAGCCAGGTCTCCAGCCAGGTCCATAGCTGGAGGCAGGTGAAAGGCAACCACACATTGATGTCTCTCTCCTCTCTGCCTCTATCCCTACCCCTCCCTCTGAAAATAATAAATAAAGTCTTTAAAAAAAAATTTTTTTTAAGAGAACAGTAAGTCTTCTCATCCATGAACATAGGATGTCTTTCCATTTGTGTCTTCTTTAATTCTTTTCATCAATGTTTTATCATTTTTAGTTATACAAGAGTCTTGGTTGGTGTGGTTCATTGGATTGATTACCAGCCTGAGAACAGGTCCCCAACTGGGGGTGTGTGAGAGGCAGCCAATTGATGTTTCTCTCTCTCCCTTCTCCTCTCTCTGAAATAAATAAATAAAATATTTTTTAAAGTTTATTCCTAAGTTTTTATTCTTTTTGATGCTATTGTAGATGGGATTGTAGATGGGATTGCTTTACTCATTCCAATCATTTTACGTTAGTTATTATAGTGTATAGAAATATAATTGATTTTGTATGTTGATTTAATTTCCTGCAACTTTACTGAATTCATTTATTAGTTCTAACAAGCTTTTTTTGGTGGAGTCTTTAAGATTTTCTAAATATAAGATCTTATCATATGCAAACAGGAACAGTTTTACGTATTCCATTCCAATTTTGATGCCTTTTGGTTCTTTTTCTTGACTCATAGATCTGGCTAAGGTTTCCAATACTATGAGGAGAGGAAGTGGTGACAATGGGTATCTTTTCTTGTCCTGATATTAATGGTAAAAATTTTGGTTTTTCATCATTGGCTATGATGTTAACTAAGGGCTTTTCACATATAGCCTTTATTATGTTGAGGTTATTTCCCTCTACTCCTAGTTTGTTGAAAGTTTTTATCATAAAATGATGTTTAATATTATGAAATGTTTTTTGGTATTTTTTAAGATGCTCATGCAATTTCTATCCTTATTCTGTTAATGTGGTACATCCCATTAATTGATTTTTGTATGCTGAACCATCTTTGCAACCCAGCAATAAATCCCACTTGGTCATGGTGTATGATCTTTTTAACATGCTGTTGAATTTGGATTGCTAGCATTTTGTTGAAAATTTTTGTATCTATGTTTAAAAGGTGCACTTCACCAATTACAATGCATGGGGCCAAGGCCTCCCCACACATCCAACAAGCAATTCTCTGACACCAGCTGGGTGTTCTACAATTCAACTATTCTGACACTCCACCCAGAGGTAGCAACAGATTCCATAGGTTAAGAAATTAAGTCATACAAGACTTTCACCCATCACCACTTCAGATGCCAGTCATAATCCATATTGTCACCAGTACTTGGACTGACTGGTTATAAATGTATGGTTCCCACAACTCCCGCCTTTCATAAGATTTGCTAGAGTGACTCACAGAATTCAGAGAAACATGTCACTTACTAGATCAGCAGTTTATTATAACAGGATATAACTCAAGAACAGCCAGATGGAAGAGATGCATGAAACAAGGTGTGGGGAATAGATGTGGAGTTTTCATACCCTCTCTGACTGTCACTCCCCCTGCGTCTCCACGTGTCCTCCAGGCCAGAAGCTCTTCAAACATTGTTCTTCTGGGTTTTTATGGAAACTTCATTGAATAGGTATGACTGATTAAGTCACTGACCATTGGCTAACGTCAATTCAACCTTCAACCTCTTTCCCCACCCTAGAGGTCAGGGGGTAGGATTGAAGTTCCAACACTTCAATCACATGGTTGATTCTGTGAGCAACCAGTCCCCACCTTTAGGTGAAGTCCAAAAAGTTACTTTGTTAACATAACAAAAGATACTTTTTTAGCTCTCCTCTCTTAGGAAACCCCAATGGTATTCTTAGGAGCTTTGTGCCAGAAGTGGGAATGAAGACCAAATATAAATCACATCATCACAATGTTCATAAGAGATATGAGCCTGTAGTTTTCTTTTCTTTTGGTGTTTTTGTTGGGTTTTGGTATCTAGGTAATGTTGGCCTTATATGGTGAAAGTGTTACCTCCATCCTTTTCAATATTTTGGAAGAGTTTGAGAATAATTAGCATTCAAAAGATCCATCTTTCTCCTTCTCCATAGCCTTAGTCCAAAACACTATCTCCTGCCTAAAACGTTCACCACTTCCACTTTTCTTCTTTAATTACAGTTTACATTCAATATTATTTTGTATTAGTTTCAGATGACCACTTTCACTCATAACCTCTATTCATTTACTACCACTCATTCCCCATATAGCAGCCAGAAGAATCTTTTAAAACACAAATTAGATGACATCACTCTCTTTAAAGTTCTCCAAAGACTTCCCATTGCATTTGGAGTACAATGCAGACATCTTTATCATGGCCCAAGAGGCCCTATAAGGTTCAGTCCTTGACCAAGTCTTCAGTCTTGTCTTGTGGTACCATAACACTCAACTAATATTCTTTAACTATCAAATTAGTCCATCTTAACAGAGGCATTATTGATTTCAGCAAACATATTTCAAGTTTGTTGGAGTTAGCCGAAGGAAGATGACATACCATCTATATATACCACACAGAATAAACGATTATGCTAATACTTCCATCTCTGTATTTAAAAAAAGAAATCTAGGCCTTGGCTGGTGGCTCAGTGGATAGGCACCAGCCTGTGAACCCAAAGGTCGCTGGTTCAATTCCCAGCCAGGGCACATAACCAGGTTGTGAGCCAGGTCTCCAGCCAGGTCTGGCTACCTAGCTAGAGGTCTCACCTAGCTAGAGGCAGGTGAGAGGCAACCATACATTGATGTCTCTCCCCCTCTCTGCCTCCCTCCCTGCAGAGAGGAAGAGAAACATAATGAATAATTTTTTTTTAAGATTTTATTTCATTATTTTTAGAAGGAGGGGAAGGGAGAGAGGCAGAGAGGGAGAGAGATATCAATGTATGGTTGCTTTTCACCTGCCTCCAGCCACAGACCTGACTGGAGACCTGGTTTGCAACCTTGTTATGTGCCCTGGCTGGGGAATCGAACCTGCGACCTTTGGGTTCACAGGCCAGCACCTTATCCACTGTGCTACCAGCCAGGGCTAATTTTTTTTTTAATTTTAATCTATTATCTGCTTTGCCTTACTTGTACCTCTTATATTTGAAACAAATAGGCAGATACCATTCTTCCTCTTTGACAGTTGGAAAACTGAAACATACAGAAGTCAGAATGCATGAACTAGCCATATATATCTCAATTTAAATATAAATTAAATGTTACTGGAACTTCAAACTACAATTCATCCTTCAGAGTAATATTAAATCAACATCCAATACATGCCCTGTTTTGCAAAAAAGTCTTAAGACCTGTAATTTTATATCTCTTACATTTATTTTTAAAGAATTATGCTTTAAACACCTGCATCATTGCCTGTCTCTGAAAATTGTGATATTATTTCAATTTGGATTATCTCTAGAGCAAATTTACACTTATATTGCCATTATGGCAAAATAAAATCTTCAAATACATAATACTATCCATATTCATAGAATACTATAATTAATTTTCTAATGTCAAAAAGGTAGTTAGGGAGGCAGGTGACAGGCAACCATATACTGATGTCTCTCTCCCTCTCTGTCTCTCTCCTTTCCCTTCCCCTCTCACAAAAAAAAAATAAATAAATAAAAATATTTTTTAAGTAGTTAGGAATCTTTGACTTATCAAAATAAAACTAAAAACCTAAGAAAAAAACAAGTGGAATATTTTTACCAATACTGGTCAAGCTTTGTTTTTGCTTAAATGCTACAGTTAATTTTATAAAGAGAATTTTATTGTATTTGCTCATTTGTTAGCAATCACAGATTTTCTGAAGAATGAGAAAAACTCAATTACCCAGAATTACTGAAAATTCTGATTACTTATGCCTAATTGAGGTCAACATAAAGAGTAATAAACCATGCTACCCCCGTTGCTTTTGGAGAAAAATTCTTTATTCAAACTAATTCATACCCAAAATATTTTATAAAATGAAGTTACTCTGGTTTTAGTGAAGATAAAAACCTGCACAGAGCCCTGGCTGGTGGCTCAGTGGATAAGGTGCCAGCCTGCGAACCCAAAGGTCACTGGTTCAATTCCCAGCCAGGGCAACATAACCAGGTTGCAAGCCAGGTCTCCAGCCAGGTCTGTAGCTGGAGGCAGGTGAAAGGCAACCATACATTGATGTCTCTCTCCCTCTCTGTCTCTCTCCCTTCCCCCTCTCTCTGGAAATAATAAATAAAATATTGAAAAAAAAAAAAAAAAAAACCTGCACAGCCCACCCTTCACCTCAGTTTTCCTAAAAAGAACCTGCAGTTTATAAGATTACTGCTTTATAATCCATAAAGATTACTGGAATTTTACTTCTGGTCTTAATGAAAATGATGGCTCTTATCATACAAATTTCAGAAGCATAATAGCTTGTTTTGTTTTTTACTTAAAATAATTTTATTTCTATGTCTATGTCTATTACTTTCTCTCTCCTTATAAGATTTACTCTGTTTTTATTGTTTCCAGACACAACATTTACAGTGACTACAAGTTCTGAATTTCTAAAATACAAAGGGAAAGGAAAATATATTTCAAGAAATAGATTCAGCATTTTCAGGCTTCAGTATTTTGTTTTAGGAGTTTTATATCAAGTGAGCCATAAGACACTAGCCATTATAATATGTACCTGGGCACTGTGCTCAGTAATAACAATAAAAGTCAGTAGTTTGAAGCCAACTGCTCTGGTGCTGAAATAAGAACAATAACATGAAAAAGCATATGGACACAAATTGCTACAGATTTGGAGAGTTTGCTACTTGTAGCAATAAATCTGAATGGAAGAGCGTATATCACAACAGGAAAAAATAATGCTATAAGTTTCAAAAGCGACAGAAATAGATAAATCAAACTCAAGCATAAGAGAGGCCCTTAACTGCATGTCTCATGGACAAGGTCATTTAGGACAGCTTCTCACCAACCAATGTTCCATTTTATTTTTCAGTAGATGGCATAATAGTCTTCATCACTTTAAGCCCTACCTGGATGCAGTCCTGCCACAAGGACCAGCCCATGTCAACCTGGGTAAGCAGATATTTTATGTAATATGGGTCTTGAAGAACATTGCTCAAGTCTATATGAACCAATATGTCCTTTATTAACAAACATTTTGTTATGCCTTTTTACTATTCTAAAGCAAACTTACAATATAACTTACTAATGCACATATTTAATAAGGCTCCCTAGTGATATAAAGAACAAGTAAAAATGAGCAATAAATCATTTAAAAATAAACATTTCAAAATGTAAACACTCGGGCATGAGTTCATTGAAGACCTAAAAAAGTAATTGAATGCTTACAAACTTATTCAATAATGAATAAGTTTGGTTTAAGAAATATAAGTTAATCCAAAGCAATTTCATATTAAAGTCAGAGATAAATAAGAGGACATATGAATGGAAGCACATAAAATAAAAACTAGCGTTAAGTACAGCTTTCTTCAAATCTCTGAAGTAGCATCTAAATATCTGTCACTGCCCTCAGATTAGGAACAGGGACCACACTAAGCATTCCTGTAGAATAAATTGGTATCCTCAGGAGGTAGCACTTGAGAACACATCCCTAGGAACCATTTGTCAAAAATATCCCCCCTGGGTGTCTCAAAACAAAATGTTGAGGGCAAGGAGTGAAAAAAAAAATCTTTCCCTTCCTGTTTCATAAATCATCACAGATTAGAGGGAAAGAATTAGAGAGGAAGAGCAGAGCAAGGAACAAAATGTAAGCTATCCAATGCCAAACTCTACTGTCATCTGTCCATACCTACTACCCACTGCTACTTGGGAAATCAACCAGCCAATTCTTTGCCCTTTCCCATGGATCTTCCCACTACTAACAACAACAAAAAATTGATTTGCCCCCCAAAATTGAAATGATGTGACTTTACTGGATATGTACTATATCTAGATAAACATCTATCTTATCAATATCAATGCCTATATTACACTAAGTAGTATTTATTTTGTGCTTGGAAATAAGAAAGACTAATACTTCAGGGTTTCTATTGTCTCTGTAATCAGCAATATCATTCAGTTTTTTCCTTAAATCCTCTGAAAATATTTTCAATATAAGATGCCTTATGTCCATTGTTTTAAATTAAAAATTGCCTGAAGTTTCTTTCCCTTTCTTTAGCTATTTGCTCTAATGTTTAGCATCTGCAGATTCTAGTCCTAGACTTAGATCAGCCTGCAAAGTTTCTGATTTCTTGAACTCAATTCTGGCCTGATTCCTGCCTCCTGGGAAATATAATGCTGCTCCTAGTATCTTTCTAAACCACACAAGGACTGTTGTGTAAGGACATTTCAGTGATCGGAGTTTATGACTCAGAGCTTTTGAAAATCTCAATTCCTGTATTTGTTCTTACATTGCCTCTTCTTGGTCAGAACTTAAGTTCTCTGGTTTCTCCCCACTTCCAAGAATTGATGACCCAAGAATTGATGATACAAATAACATTTGCAAATATAATGTTAAACTATAATGAGATAATTTGAGAGAAGACAAAAATATACATAAGGGGAGAAAGGGTTTATAAATATTTGGCAGTCATTCAGGGTCTAACTTAGTATTAATTGAATATACCAAGCATCTACACAGATTACATTTAATCTTTAAATAACCTTGTGGCACAGACATTAATTACCTCCACATTAAAAGAGAAAAACTGAGGTTCGAAGAGGGCTAAATCCCTTGCCAAAGGATCCCACTGCTAGTGAGTTCCATGGAACTTAAACTGAGGTCCTTTGACTCCTCCTGGTTTAGAATTCTTTTCACTGCATCACTCTGTTGGAAAGATCAAGACATTCCATGGTTCAAAATTTGTCCCCCATTATCTATGAATCACTTGTTAACCTGATCCTTACTAAAATAAATAAACTTATTCTAGTACAACCCCAAAAGATTACCTTGTCTAGAAAAATGAAAGTGAGAAATTACCCCTATTCTTAGGATAGCCTCACTTGAATGAAGAACTGGAAAAGGTGGAATTTGCAAAGCTTCATGCTGTTCCCAGGATCCTATCAAATGCAGACTACTCAATCCCCCTCCTTTTGAACTAAATGGGGCCCTTTTACCGAGGAAGCTGCTAATATGGCATCAGGCTATTAATGGGAAAAGCATTTACTTTAGATTAAGAACAGTGTAAAGTAGAAAGGGGGCTCTCTATGACTGGCTATTAGGGATGTTAATTAAATATTTATAATGTCTAAATTAGCATAGTGAAAGCTCAATTCATCAATTTGTTCTGGTTTGTTTGTAAGGGGGAACAAATAACTCCAAATGCCCCTGAAGAAAGATGCTATGTGAGTCAATAGGAAGATGACTGAACAATTTATTATGATTGTGGTAAACTTTTTATTTTGATTTTATTTAAAGGTACTTGTTGCAGCACCTTACTTTAAAGATCATTTACCACAGTCAATATACCGAAGGACCATGCATTATTCATTGTTATCCAATGAAGAATTTGCTAAGGTACTTCAATTCGGAATGTCTGATTGATTAATTGATTTGATAGTTACTTCCAAAAAGTAGGGAGTAGGTTTAATATTGAGAACTAGGGCTGGAAGCTAGAAGCTGAAAGCCCTGGGTCCTTCTTCTATTACTAACTAGCCAGCTGAAGGACCTAGTTTTCCAAGCCTTGAAATGATATCTTTCAAATAGAGTTGTTTTCAAGCTTCATGGTTAATAATTGAGAGAAATAGTAGGCTCTTCTACTGAAAGCTGTTAGGTATGGGACTTCTTCTCCCTCTGTCTAGTGTAGGGAAGCCAAGAATATTAACACCTAAATGTCCACAACCTGTGGAGACCCAATGAATGTATTTTATGAATTCTATTAGTCAAAATTATTTTTACCTCATTTTATTATGGAAAAATGCTAGATGGGAAAGACCAACTGTCCAATCTATGTTCAACTGTAGATGAGTCTGGCTGCAATGGAGACTTCATCACCAACACTTTAAAATGTAGTTGTCTATAGCTGGATTTTCAACACCACTCATGCATATTTGGGTAAACGAACTTAATTGTAGGAAAAAATCTGTACTTTTTTGCACATCCACTTTCCCTATATTGGTCCATTAAGTTAGTCTCACAATCATATTTAGTAATGTACTTGTCCAAAACTAAAATTATGTTTACAAATCAAACATTTTCAAGACCTTTTAGTGGGTTTGGGCTGTAATGAGCTGTTTTATTCAATCTTATAAGTTTTCTTCTATGGAGGAGTACCCAGAAGTACAGTTTGATCCCCCTTTATATGGGTACATCTGACCTCCCTATCTTTCCACCTTCCGACAAGCTGGCCTTCCCTAGAGGGAGAGCTGGCTTGAAAGGGTTAAAGGTTCTCTGGTCAAAAATGACCCAACAGAAGGAGCCTGGCGCAGAGCTGAAACCTAAGTGCTAATGACCGCTGCCCTTCACCCCGCGGCTGTCCACCGGCCGGACCTGCGGCCGGGCGGGGGCCCGGCGGGGGCCGGGCGGGGGCCGGGCGGAGGCCGGGCGGGGGCCGGGCCTGGGAGAGGGCACAATGTTCTGCATTTAACATTTGAACTTCTCCTATCCGAGGCAGCAGGCCGTTTTGTCCTGGGGTCGCTGACCCTGGCTCCCCCTTCAGCCGCCCTGAAACCTTAATTGAATGACAGATGGTCATCTTCAGGGGCGCCAGAAGCGGCAGACTGCCCGCTGCGCGGGGGCCGCGGCCCCGGGCCCCAGCGGTCCCGGCCCGGCTCCGCCAGCAAGGGGCGGCGGCAGAGGGCAGCAGGCGGCCTTCGGGACGTGCCAGGCCCGCGGGCGCGGCGGGGTCTGTGGGCCTCGGCCAGACGCGCGGCCCCCGCACCGCCAGAGGAAACCCGAGCCTGCGTGGCTGGGAGCGTCGAGGCCTGAAGCCCAGCGGCCTATGGCCCGCAGGCCGCTGTCCAAGCCCAGTGCCCATCCCCTGGCCAGGCCCGCCCGCCACGCGCGGCCTGCACAGAGCCGCCAAGGGCGCCTTCGCTGGAGCTGAGTCCCGGGCTAGAGTCCTCGCGAGCCGCGTGGTTCTGGCGGGTGGGGTCCCGCTAATGCTGGCGCGCTGGAATCGCAAACCCTCCCACTGCAGGGAGATATCAGGGCTCTGGGGTAAAATGTAGGCGCCCCAAACGGCGCTCAGAGACATCGCTGTCGGGCTTCGCTGTCTCAGCCTCCAGCCCGCGCACTAGCGTCTTTAAAATAAAAACCGCGAGCCCTACAATTACTGGGATGACAGTGAGCGGGTATTGATCCGCAGCGGGTCTTGTAGGATCAAGCAGGCGGGCGGAGGCTGACATTGCCGCCCCCACCCTTCACCACCGCCTGGTGCCGCCTAATCCTGCAAAACGCTAAAATAAATAAATAAATAAAATTAAAAAAAAAAAAAAGAAACATTCTAAATGCTTGGTTTCAGACGTACCATCAACACTTGCTGCAAAGAATGGCACCCCACCCCCGGCCAAAGGCCGACCCTCCTCCCCTCCTCCCGTGGGCCTTCCAGGCCCGAGTCAACTACACCGCCACCTTCAGCCATTTTTTTTTTCTTTTCTTTTCCTTTTTTTAATTACTGAGGGAAATTCACTCACGTAAACAAAAGAAAGATAAAAGGAAGGAAAGCCTCCCCGGCAGGCGCGAGCGGGGGCAGTGAGGAGGGAGGCGAAGACGGTAATGCAACCCTAATGCACAGATAGCTGACATCAACTTCCGTCAGGCAGCTCCTAGAGATCGAACCTTTCGATTGTAACTGGGACAATTTGCATAGTGATTCCCTTTCAGAGCTTTCCCGGGTCCATAACAAGCCCAGGCAGCTATTCAAATGCAAGTTGCAACCCCAAATGCTAGGCTGGCCTGACCAAAAAGAGCCATTCGGCTCCCGAGCGAAGCGAGACCCGTGCTCGGGTTCTCATTCTTCTTTCTTCCTTTCTTCCCTCTTTTTCTTCTCTCGTTCCTGAGTTAGCTGGGAGCTGTTTATTTATGGCTGCAAATGTGTGTGAGCGAGAGAGAGGGAGAATTGATCTTTGCTTGGACTTAAAGATGGAGCCGAAGGCGCTGGAGGGAATTTGGGTTTGTGCGTCTGGCTCAGACCCTGGGCGCCGAAGGGGGCTGCTTGGCACGCAGCCCGAGATCTTTCTTCCCCGCAACCCTCACCTCGCGACCTTGCAGGAATCCGCGGGCCCAGGAGCGGCCTGGCTGACCCATCTGCCCCGGGCCGAGCTACCGAGAAAGGCTTCGTGGAGGGGGCCACCCAGTCCCTATCTTTAAAATGAGCACAATAAAAGGTATCACCTGCGACGTGTGCGGATTACTTTTTCTTACTGTACCTTGGGCAGGGAGGGGGCGGGGGGGACAGGTTAGGAGAAGGGCATCTTAAAGGGCTTGAAATTAGGGGCCCCATTTATGGTTTTTGTCTCATTTGAAATTATGCAGATTGACTCTCCTTTCCCTCCCTCCTAGGAGTCAAATCCTCAAACGCGAACTCGTCCGCTTGTCACGGAAGCAACTTGCCATGAAATCCGCTAATGCGCTGCGACTCGCCCACTGGGGTAAGCCAGTCTCACAGGCGCAGGCGGCGGGGGGCGGGGGGCTGCAGCCGTGGGGGGGTGGTCAGCCAGCGCAGGGGCTCCACGGGCCGGCCATGCTGGTCCACTGCTGAGCTTGTGGCCAAGCAAACGGGGTGGAAGCAGAGGGCAAAGGGCAGCAACCGCGACGCAGCAGAGCCAAGTGGGGGCGCCCCCCTCCCAGCCAAGGCCACGAACAGGTCCTCCTGAGGAGTTGCAAGTAGCAAATGAGGACGGGGAAAAGGCCCCCGGAACAGGGTGTAAATATCCCGGTGTGCCAAGCCGGGCGGCGGTTACTATACCACGTCCGAGGTTTGCACGCGGTAGACCCGCACCTGTGTCCGTGCGAATTGTATAAATGGAACCAGCCAGATTCACTTAACCGAGGAAATTCCTAAATTTTAACCGATCTACACTTTCCTAGTCTGGTTCCCGCTTTATAAATCTCCCGGATTGCTGGGCCGTTTCTCCAAACTCAGCCCAAACACGCTAAAGACGATCACAGTCGACTGCTCTTGCGACACTGACCGTTACTACTTAGGTGGCAGAACCAGATCCTCTGGTCAGATTACATAAAGCGGCAGCTAAATTCTTGTCTTTTGTTTTGTTTTGTTTGTTACGTGGTGAGAAAATGTAAGCTTGTTAAACCTGCCGAAGCAGCCAAACACATTTCCCAGTGTCCTTTGCATATTTGGTTCTGGTGCTGGAAGCTGTATGGCCCTAAGCTATTTCGCTGTGATTGTTTTATGCAGAGCATTTGGAATGTTTTCTCATTTTTTCACGTCTTGATAGCCTAAAATAGACATATAAAGTGATTCCTCCTTTGTTTCAAATAGGTTTCTTAGGGACAAAACCAGACGGGAAGGGTTTGGGATGGAATAATGGGGAAAACAGACCGAAAGGTACAAATAAAACCAGTGAAAATTGAAAACAAATTGAACACACGAAGTGATTATGAAAGAAGATGAGGCAATTAACTAATCTGGCAAAAGCAAGTTTAAGGTCTGAATTTTCTAATGTAATGGCCAAACATAGGAAATCAAACGGAATTAAATCTATTCCTTTGACAGTGTGTGCACAATCAGAGAACATAGGCCCTCCTGAGAATCTTGGTCAAGTACACATTTAAAGGCATTTCGAATTCAGCTTTGGGATGTTTTTCTACTTTTTTGGTAAACTATAACCAGTTAGGAGACCTTTAGTTCTGATGGAAAACGATTTAAAATTCATTTCTGGCTGTAGGGAAAAAAAAGAAAAAGAAAAAAATGCCTGAGTTAAGTCCTTGTTAGTTAAATTATCACTGGTTTCTAAGGGGTTAATTTTGATGTAAGTAACCTACTCCCCTTTGAGCAGAGAGGAAGGGAGGTAGGGGCCCTGGCAGCGAGAAGCTTCTAGCTGCTGGTGACAGAGCTCTGTGGGCCTGAGGAGCGCATGGAGAGGCTCTGAACCTAGCTTTGGGTTTGTTGCATCGTGCTTGCTCTTAAAACAGTAACTCAGATGTAAGTAAAAGTGTTTTCATTTTTTATTGATCCTGCTAACATCTTTCATTATCCAGCATGTAGCCACAGCAAATTATCGCTCATTTGATACCGAGAATTCTATTGACCATCGCATTCGCTGGAGAGAGAATTCTAACTACTGGGCTGCTCTGTAGTCAGAGCTGAGGCTGAGGATGTTCTCAGCTAAAACCAAAATAAATTGAGCCCTCTGCCTCCAGGAATTGATGGAGATGTGTTCATTACATTGGGCCACGTGAACATGCATAGAAATCTGCTTTTTACTCTGATGGCCTTGCCCCCATTCATGCAAAAGGTCAGCCCCTTTGGAAAAGATCTGCCTACTTGGAGTGTTGGGCTGCGTTTGTCTCTTCTAGACCCTTTCTGGTGACTTCTTTCCAGCTCTGGCAAGGGTTTGAGCAAAAGAAATGATAACTACAGCAATTTGGATACTTACAGAAATCATTAAACAACCCCCCCCCCAAAAAAAAAAAAGCCAACCTCAAATAAGTACCAGTGATTTTTATAGTTTCAACATAATTTCCTAAATTAACTCCCACCCCGACCCTGCCCCCAAGACCTCTTGTTCAGAAAGGGCTAGGTGGAGGAGGAGGGAGCTCTGAGATCTGCATCTGTTCTCTCTTTGGTTGGCAATGGCTGCATCCCCAAGTGAGAGGCTGGGCGACTCCTGCGGCTGTGAGGGGGAGGAGGCCTGAGCCTAGTGAAGGCCTCACCTTTGACCCTCAGGCTGGCTCCTTGGGGTGAAAGGCTGGAAAGGGTGCCGTAGGGGAATAGAATTGAAGAGAGGGACCCGAAAGCAAAAGAGAGTCCGGATTTGTTCACCCCGCAACCTGGTGGCTGAATCTGCCCTTGCGCAGAAAGGAGCCCGAGCTGCCCCTTCCCCCGAAGAGGGGCTACCCATACCCCAACCCACCGACTGCCTTCCTCCTCCCCAAGGCGGCCTCCCCAAGCCTGCCTGTCAGGAACCATGAGCTCAGGCGGCCTCCCTTAGGAGTCAGGGAAGCCGACTCAATGGTGGCCGCTAGCCTGGCATGACAAAGATAAAGAAAGAGACGTCGAGCCGAGAGTGTACAGCTGAGCCGATGGAGCTGGACTACTGCTATCCTGGCATCGAGGCCTCTCAGATTTTCTAGTAATAAGACGTCTACGTCCGCTTCTCATAAGCCCTCCACCCCAAGAGAAGGCCAAGACAACTGTTGGAGGAGCCATGCCCCAGGAACTCCGTGGAAGAGATGGTTTGGTTGGATTCATTTTTACAGTCACCAGGAGATAAACACCCTCTGGTCTGGAATGAAAAGGTGACCCATTAAGGACTTTAACGAAAGAGTCTGCACTGTCGAATCAAAGCCATTTCCAAATGGGAGGGCGCATGTAGAGGCTCCGAGGGACCCAGCTTACTAGTTATTTTCCTAACGGTGCTTCTAGGTGTGCATGAAGTTTTTCTCACTCGTGAGCCACGCTCCATGAACCCTCAAGCTTTTGGGAACCACTTTATTCTAGAACAAGGCAGTGAACAGATAGGAGCGTATTCTTCGCTCGCTGGGAACTCACTGAAGAGCAGCAGTAGAGAGATGAGGATAAATTCGAACTCGCCTTTGTGGGGTGAAGGGATAAGGGAAGGGAGTTTATGATGAGAGTCACACGATGGGTATTTTTTAGTTTTCCTTTTTATCTTTAATGTAGATAAATAACACACACATGCCAGCATTGGTGTAACCAACTGCCGTGCCCCAAAATGCAGTCCTATCCCCCGAATGCGGCTCACGGCCGTCACAAGAATCCAGCCCACGGAGGTTTCCGAAGCCCTTGACTTGGGGTTGAGCAACCCGACAGACACACACACACACACACACACACACGCATGGAGGCAGTACTTCGTAGGATCGAAGATCCAGGGTGGCATCATAGGGGTCTGGGAGGCCACGCCCGGGCGAGCCAGGCTCTGGGGCTGCGGGAGTCGTGAACCCTCGAAAGCTGTGTCATCCTGAGAATTATTTGGGGGAAGAAGACCTGTGACCTGGCATAAGCTAAAGAAGGGGCTAGCGACAGATCGCAGGCATTTCTTTGGAACCTGGCAGAACCGAGAACTACCCAGTGGGACACACATGGCCAGGGACTGGCGATTAGGAAATGTCTGACAACAGCAGCAGGCACCTCCTCCGGAGGGCGAGCTCACCCCCGCACCCGACGAAGTTTGGGGAAGAGTGGCGCCGGAGTCGCCACTGCGCTTTCCAATCCCCCGTTTGGCTTCCTCCACGTTTTTCTAGGCAAATGAAAGGAGCAGAACTCGATAGTAAATTATTTTGTTCAGCCTTCTGTCTTTTTATGAAAATAAAAGACAACACTTTGTCATTTTTAATCATATAAGCAGACAATAAACCTAATTTCGATATTGATTTTTTTTTCCAGAATCAAGTGATTTTGTACAGTGTCTGTTGTGTTTCCTTTCCGAGGAAGGGCCTTCGCTGGTACATTGTGTAGCTGCTGTAAGGCCGTGTCTACAACGGCCCTCATTGAAACACGTTCTGTAGGTGAATGTAGACTTTGAGGCTGGATAGCTGACAAGGGGACCTTGCTGAATGGCAGGGAATTTGGTTTTTGTCTAATTATGTAGATAATTGTTTCAACTGGGCTGCCATTGGTGCCCTGGAATAAAGATGTAAGGCTCTCTGGCACCTTTAGGCACTATGGCCGTGGAGATTCACTTGGCTTAAAATGTTTGTTTGGTTTTTAAAAATAAAATAAAATAATAAAAATAAAATAACTCAAAAATCTTGGTGATGTCAGGATACTGGATGGCACCTAGGGGAGTGTCAGTAAGAGGAGCACATTCTCCCCGTTTGCAGAGCCCAAGCTCCAGAAAGGGGGATATTCAGCCCCAGACACCCACCGCGCCAAGGCCCAATGGAGTATTGTTAAGGGCCACCGCTTACAGCAAAAGGGTTCAGAGTCTCAGGTACTCCCTCCACATTCTGGTGCTCACATGCCTCTTTCCTTTTTCAAAAACAAGATTATTTGATGTCAATGCCAAATGGAGTTGGCACCTTTCATGTGACAGTCTCAAGGAGCTGAGAGGTGGGCCAGGCCTCCAGCTATGGATAAAAGGAAGACTAAGAGGGAGGGAATGTGGAGGAAAAGTTGTTGGGGGCGGGGGGGGGGGGGGGGGGGGGGGGGGGGGGGGGGGGGGGGGGGGGGGGGGGGGGGGCGGAAGATGTGGAGAAAAAAAGGAGGGAAGAAGAGAGGAAATAGAAATTAAGAAAGGAGTAGTGGAAAGAACAAATGAAAGGAAGGAGGAAAAGAAAAGAAAGGGAAAAGGAGAAGTGAAGACAATGATGAAAGAGAGGTAAGGGGGAAAAGGAGTAAAAACAGATTTTAATAAAGAAAATATACAAAATTACCCATCCTTTGGAGGAAAACTATGATTGTCCTGGTAGACTACCTGGGCCTTTCACTACAGCTCAGGGCAGCTTTTGCTCTCCCTCTAAAACGCAGAACAAATGAGAGTCTCAAACACAAATTAAAAGCCCCGGAACTTCCTATTCCAATCCCAAAGACTAGGCTCCCGTCAGCTGACCTCAACGTCTGGTGGGAGACCCACCCGCTACCCCTAGCATCACCCTCCCTGAACTCTTGGCCTCCATGGGCCAGGGACCCTGACTGAGGGAGGGGACCAGGCAGCCCAGCTTCTGCCAGAGGGGGATGGCACCTCGGGCCTGAGAGTGACCCTGGGGCTCTGACCTTTCCCGCCGTCCTCTAGGGTCAGTATTTAACCTTTTGCTCCCCCACCCTACCCCCGACACTCAGTGGCCCTCTGCAAGTGAGAAAAGGGGGTGGGTCGATATTTGGAACAAACGGGATGGGGCGGCGCCTGGGCCAAATTGGACGCGGATGCGGCCCAAACCTGCGCGCTCTTTTCCCTCCGCAGGCCATGGAAACCCAATCTCAAGGAGCCAGCACTTGCCGGGCGCTGGATGGCAAGGCCCATTTCAACCCCGGTAAAGACCCTGCTGAGACACGAAGGAGAAAAGTGGGCATCTTTCCCGGTTTTTCTGGCCAATTTACAGCCGCTTCTCTTTGTCCAAAGCACCCCCACCTCCCAAAACCAGCTACCCGTTTGCATTTGGGGGATCTCGAGAGGCTGGGCCAGGTGGACGGGAGACAGCAGTGTAGAGCCAGACCTGTGCCCCCACCCCACCCCAAGCCCGAAACATTTGACTCCTCTCCGGGAACGGGTGCCAAGAGAACCAGTGAAGAAATCGGGCCAAAGTCCAGGCTGCCGGGCCCCGCTGACAGACGTACTGTCCTGGCCAGTACAGCAAGGACTAGCCTCCTGCCTGACCCGTTCCACTAGCTCCCCAAAGCCCTAAAACCGTCGCCTCCCAGGGCTCTCTCACAGGGGAATAGGGACGGCGGTGGCAAACCGGAGGCTGCCGAGGGTGGGGGGCGGTTGAGAGGGAAGCGCCCCCCTCCTCGCCCCCCAGCTCCCAGCGGCTTGGGGTTTTCGTGGTCTCCCCAGCTGGAGCCGGGGCCGCCAGGAGCCGAGAGCGTTAGGTTCAAATGCATCAAGGCTCTGAAGTCATTTATCCGGTTTCATAAATAATTTTCTTATTACACTTAAGCCCGAGTCCTGCCCCCTTCCCGTTTTTATCGCGGGGTTTCAGCGGCAAAAAGTTTCTGAGTCGGGTGGGCCGTTGTTTTCCTTTTTCCATCATTAACATCATTAATATAAGCTATCAATAACCCTGTCGTTCCGAGCCGAGTTTCACGGTATTGATCCACGCAGCTATTCATCTCTGCCATGCAAGACACGGAATAATTTTCGCATTACAGTAGCTTGGATTTGCTTTTAATTCATATTTAAAGCTGCAACCGGCTCGGTGGAGCGCTCTGCGAAAGACTAGAGGCGCCTAATTAATAATAAGTTAGAAACGAAGGAAGGCACCAGCGAATAAATAATTAATACACACATCTATGTCTCTTTGAATATTGCTCCTTTAAAAATTTAGACTTACCAGGACCATATTGTAAGTCTGCAATTTATATTGCAGGGATGATTTAAGAAAGCTATTTTTTTCCCTTGAAATACAATACTAAATTATTTACACTGTTTTGCAAACCTAAGTTCCTTCATTAGCCAGCCCCTCTATTTTGATCTTTCCAGGTGAAAAACTAAAACTTAAAAATAATTATTAAAATAAAAATCATAATAAACTCAAACAAGAAGCCCAAGCTACCCATGGGCATGGACAACATGTGGGGATTGACTGTGGGAGAGGCATTGGGTGGGTGGGCAAGGGAGAGCATGAGGGGGGAATGGGACAACTGTAATACAACAATAAATTAATCTTAAAAATAAATAAATTGAATGTATCCATTTTTTTTTTTTTAATCAGCTACAATTAGCTTCATGTGACGAGGGTGAGGAGGATTGGGCAGGAGAGCAAATGTGGGGTCTCCAGCTCTGGGAGGGAAAGCTGCCTTGTAGGAGGTTTTGGGAGAGAAGGAAAACAAAATCCAAAGTCATTGAGTGGGGACTTTGGGCATTTACTAGTGCAGAAAGGGACAGAGTTTGCGGTAAACCCCTGGAGTCCTCAAACGACCTTGGGGAGAGAAGAGGCTGGCATTTGAAAGGTCCCAAGTTCACCCCAGGGCAAAAAAAAAAAAAAAAAAAAAAAAAAAATCAGGGTTTTTAAAGAAGTCTATTCAAATCCAGAACTGTATTCCAGGCTAGCCAGAAACTGCCAGTGAGGTAGGAGAAATAACAAAATTCAAGTGGGTGGACTGAGTGAAAAATTGTCAAGGTTTCTGTATAAGATAGACCAGGATTTGTTTGCAATATTGTTAGCTATATTGATTTTTTTTTTGTTACTTTGGATTAATGTATGTTAAACAGGAAAATACAGGCATTAGTCAAGTACATTATAATCATCTATTGTTGAGAGCGAAGTTTCTCCGGTGAGCGCTTAAGTCTTGGGACTATGAGGCAGTTCCAGGGACCTCGAAACCATTCGGGCTCAGGTTAAGGGAGCCCGAGCCCCCGGGGCTGGCAATGTGGTGACAGAAAAGAGCTTCACCTCCAGCTCACTCTTTCGCCCCACTTTTAGAATTACAGCCCGAATTTAATCAACCCACTGTCCTCAGGTTTGACCTGTTGGCAGGGTTAAATGATGTTAGAAGCAAAGTGGAGGTTTTCTTTCATCGTGGCAGATTATCCCAAATTTCTCACTGCAGCCACCCATCATCCCCGCCGCCTCATAGCCTCTTGGCCTCTCTAGGCCTCTTGGGCCTGGTGACCATCACTAAAACCCTCTTGGGGCTCTCACATCCCAGCCCTGGTGGCCTGAGGTCGGGCGGAACGCGAAGCTGGCGCCTCTATACAGAGTGCGCTCACACACAGACTTGCACCCACACCCTGTAAAAAAAAAGGGGGGGCCAGGTAGGGAAGGAGACACAGGAGCATCTATTCACGAGCGCCTGGGGACCCTACCGACCCCTACCCCAATCCCTGGCCCTTGGACGCTAGCCTGGCCTAGAGCAGTGTGCCTCCAAAGCAACACACATCCCCTAGCCATCGGTCCCAAGGGCACGGCTTCCTTGCCCAGCTTTCAGGGATTGGGGACCAAGGCCACACTCGCAGCTCTTCGTCTCGTCCCCTGTCCTGGGTCACCGCATTTCGAGCTGAAGGGCGCACACACATCCCTGAGGTCTTGGATGGTTCACAAGAGCGCGAGACGATGAGCGTCAAGGTGAGAGGGCGAGGGTCCCGCGGGAAGGCATCTGGGCGCCTGAAGACTCCTTAATCCTGCGAGCTGGGGCTCGCAGCTTTGGACGCAGCTGGGGCCAAAGGGCGGGCGCCCTCGTCCAGAGCCCAAGGGCTCTGACCCCCGGAGGCTACCAGCCATGGGAATGAAGAGGTGAAGAGGCCGAGGCAGGCAAGGCAGGCAGGGAAGAATGGGCTAGAAAAGAAGGAAAAGTAGGCAAAATGTGACAAGGAAAGGAAAGATGGAAGGAGGGAAGAGAGGAGGCTCGCACTGGAGGAAACAAAAGGTCGGTGGGGCCTAGCAGGCCCGGAGGGAAACGCTGGCAAGAAGTGAGGGGCCCAGAACAACGGCGTTTCATTTTTAAATCTTCTAGGTGTCTGCGTGTCAAATAAAGACAAGCGCGATAACGATTATTCTGTTAAATCTATGGTACTTGACTGCGCAAACACTAATTGATTAGGCACCAAAATGATTTGTTTAAAGAGTTTTCCTTCTCAAGTGCAGTTGCTCTCGGGCCGGATGGGCGTTATCCTGCTAGGCTGCGGAGGAGCTCGCCAAGGGGGCCACCGGGAGGGGCAGCAGAGCACGCCTTTGCCGGAGGGTGGGGGTGGTGTAACTGGCCTGTCCTCGCACCACCCGCCTGAGGCTCGAGGCTGGGCTGCGACCTGCGACTTCCACCTTTCCTGGCTGCACTCCAGGGCGGGAGGATGGTGCACCTGGAGGCCGCCTTCAGACGACTTAGGCTTCCACCCAACCTCTGAGTTTTCCCCACCTCGAGTCGATTAGAATTGCACCAGCCTGAGGGCCCCTTGTCCCTGGCCCTACCCTCCCAGCCCCCAACCCTGGCGCTCTGACCTGGTACCCCCTAATCCAGAGCGGAGCCCCAAATTCTAGGCACAGAAACAGGACCTTTAACCACCGCCCCAAATCGGGAAAGTTCATCACCCCCACAGTCCAGACAGGCATCATTTGTAATAGACTTCAACATTATAAAGACCAAAAAAAAACCCCAAAAATACTGAAAGGTGGACGAGAAAAGTCCAACTTCCCCGGAATCGAACTGGCTGAGAAATCCAGCGCAGAGTTCTGCGGCCAGAGGGTCACCGGGGAGTTAGATCCCGCTGCAACCCCACAATATTAGGACACCCCTTCTTCCTTCAGCTTGTTGGCCTGAAGCCTTGAAAAGCCCTTGTCGAAACTGGAGACCACAGGAACAGATTTAAACCAAAGAAGACCACTTCTAGTTTATGGGGTGGCCCAAAAGAGGAAGTAACAGGAGGTGCTCATGGAGGGGTCCGATATGCAGGAACCTCAGCCCTGGCGCATCTCGGCATCTCCCAGAATCTGGAGTCAGCTGGAGTTGGCAATAGCTGTGTAGAGCCCTTCTCCAGAGCATATTCTCTATGGGTTTGGAGGGGATGGGTAGGCTATGGAACAAAGAAAAGTGCAAAAGTACAGAGTAAAAAAATATATACATATTGTCACGGGCCTTTGTTTCCGCTATCTTGCAGACTGCGGAAGCCTGTAGGGAACAGGATTCATGTTAGGACCCATAGGTGTGGACGCCTGTGGTCCAAGTCCATTTTTGCCAGCTATGGGTGGAGGAGAGGGGGTCTCCAGGAACCAGAGGGAGCACACAGCTCTTCTTAAAACTGGAAATATTTATGCTCAAGATGAAACTGAATTCTATTCAGGCAAGAGATGTGCTTATGTGTACAAAGCAAAGAACAACACAGTGACTCCTGGTGGCAAACGGAACAAAACCAGAGTAATCTGGGGAAAGGTAACTTGGCTCATGGAAGCAGGGGTAAGGTTCGTGCTAAATTCCAAAGCAAACTTCCTGCTAAGTCCATTGGACACAAAATCTGTGTAATGCTGTACCCCTCAAGGATTTAAACTTATTTAAAAATAACTAAACAGCCCTCACTAGTGTGCCTTAGTTGATTGGAAGTCTGGTGGCAAAGTGATGGATTCCTAGTTGGGGTGTATGCCTGGGTTGTGGTTCCCTCCCTAGTCAAGAAGAAAAGGGGAGCCAAATGATGAATGTTTCTCTCTCATGTTGATATCTCTCTTCCTCTCTTTCTCCCTCCCTTCCCTCTCTCTAAAATAAATAAGTAAATAAAATCTTTTCTAAAAAGTAAATACACACACACACATACATACAGTGTTGTTATGGGCAAAAAAACCTGTAATTTAGGTTAAGAAGGAAAAAAAAATAACTGAACAGATTAATTTAAAACTATATGTTAAAAAGAGGATTAAAGATCAACGAAGAAGGCTAGAATAATTGGTTATCCTTTTCTTGGCCCCAGAGAGTGGCGAGAAGTCATTGATTAATTTTTTTAATGGTTTTCAATAGTGAATTACCAGACCACCCCTTTCTGAATTTCTTGCTGTTCTAAGCCAACAGCAATTTTCTGAATTAAATTTCTCCAGAGGTGGGAGGAACACAAGAGAGCCTGGCAGAAGGCACCAACCAAATCTTCCACTATACAGTTTATCATGTTGTTACCAGTATACTGTTGCCAAACACCAAAGAAATGGTTCCTCAACCAGGAACTGAATTCTAGATTTGCTACAGGGATCAGAAACACTGGTGAGTTCCCTTCTGTGGTGGTAGCAAAGGAGTCAGTCTCCCACTGCAACCCTGGCTGGGGGAATCTGCTCTGGTACCCAGACTTGCTGTTTGTGTGGTGAACAAATGTGAAGTAAATTCTTAATGTCTCAGGCCAGAAACATTTCTTTGGAACAGCCCTGAAAAACTGAGACTGGACTATATGTTATCTCTCTATTACTCACAAAGAAAACTAAAGCAGTGATTCTGAAACCCAAGGAAGGGTATCAGAAAAGCTATGTGTCCAGCATTTGGAGAAATGGACTTATTCTCATACTCTTTACTAAACCTAGTGAGGTAACCTGGCAAGCTCTAGCCCACCCAGCATAGGAAAGGTTGTACCTGCCTGATCACCACCTCAATATTTACAAAATAAGTGGTCTGAAATCCTTGTTTCCACACTGAAAATATTACCAGCAACAAGCATCCAGTCAAGAGTCTTATGTCCCTTTTTCTTAAATATATACATGTATGTAATTTTATGTTGATGATGACATATTCTTTAAGTTTCCTGCAGCTACTCAAAATCAAACCAGCTGATATTAAGCCACCACGTCCACTTAAACTTCTTGGCTGTTACAGAGAATTGTGCAGCATCTACTTGACCAACCAAGTCATTTCAAGAAACTTCTCCTTGGGATTTAATTGTTTCATTCCCCCATAGTGCACATGATGTGTGCCAGACATTATGTTGGGCACTGGAAGGGGGAAGGGAGGAGAGGGACAAAATGATAGAAAGCTATCCCAACTTTCCAGCAGTTGGCAAGTTGGCAATCTGTCTAGTCTCTCTCTCTCTCTCTCTCTCTCTCTCTCTCTCTCTCTCTCTCTCTCTCTCCCACACACACACACACACACACACACTAACTGAGCCTAAAATAATCCTTCCCTTTCCTTAGTATAGGCAAATTTTCCAAGAAGTCCAGTCAGAATAAAATGTTTCTGAGAAATCACTACAATTCAGTCAACTACAGGAAAATAATGGTTAATCATAACAGCATGAATAAACAGAAAAATTAGGGAGATTTGCAAACCAAAGCAAGTGCTGCCCACATATTATCCCAACATATACTGTATAATACTCATCCAGATCTTTTCTTTGACTTCTCCCTTCAGGACCAACACTGACACCTTTTAAATAAGGGGAGTAGCCCTGGCTGGTGTGGCTGAGTGAATTAGCACGGGCCTGAGAACCCAAAGGTTGCTGGTTCGATTCCCCAGTCAGGGCATATAACCAGGTTGCAAGCCAGGTCTCCAGCCAGGCCCATAGTTGGAGGCAAGTGAAAGGCAACCATATAATGATGTTTCTGTCCCTTTCTTCCTCCCTCCCTCCTTCCCTGCCCTTCTCTCTGAAAATAATGAATAAAAAAAATTTTTTTTTTAAATAAGGGGAGTCGGTAAGTTGAGTTCACCTGATCCCAGCCTTCTTCAGGTAGCCTCCAGGGCTTCAGCCAGAAGCCTCACATGAAGGAGGGTTTCCAGGATCAAGTCCCTAATTAGTTACACAAAGAGAAAACCATGAACAATTTGTGCACTTGGTGGTATTTACTTCTTTCTTTTAACAAATTGCCTTTTGAGGAAAAAGTAGAAGGGCAAATCAATCATTTCCGAGGGATTACAATATGGGGGTGTGGAGAGACAACAGTTTAACTTAAAGGCTGTCCACTACTTTAACCCATTGTTTGGTCTCATGTGAGAGCCACATGCTCAATGTGTAACAAAAAAAGAACAGAAACAATAAAGAAATAAGAATTCAACTTCCCACCAATGCAATATGATCCACTAGATAGAAAATGCACATTATGCTTGTATATATGAATAGATATATGTAGATAAAAGTTTAAGTAATCTTGTTTTCTGAGTTCCCTTATGTCAATGTATTTTCCCCAAATTTCTTTCCCTCGCTGGGGGCCTTAAGTTCCTAAATATTCATTGTGCAAGTAGATGGATGCTGATCCTTTCAGATAGATTTCCATTTCCAGGGCTCCACAGACATTTGGACAAGATAGGAATATCTCTGGTGAGAAAACCAGCCAGATTAAACAAACCCAGGACATGACCACTTTCAAGGAAGTGAGGTTGACTGCCCACCTGGATCATAATGTTGCCCTGATGGTGGCAAACCTGGAACCTGGGCAAAGAGATGGGCCTGCTCAAGCCTTAGCTGGTGGGAAGTCTCCCCGAAGGGTGGGCCTGCCCAGGCTTTTGCCTAGGGGACCCTGTCAGCGCTATGAACACTACCTCCTCAGTCTTGGTCTCTCCTAGAATCTGGGAGAATTTTCAGCAGGGACACCACTGGTGGGCTCTGACCAGGTGTCCCAGAAAAGGAACATACAATATGAGTTTGGACCAGTATAGGCCATAAACACTTTGTTCCATATCCGGGCCCAGATAACCAGGCTCTGAGAGGCAGTCACCCACTGTGACCACCGTACGCCTGGGGCTGAGGCTTGGCGCTTGACCCGGTCGTAACCGCCGAGGGTCTGACAATAGACACATCTGTCCTTTCTCTGAGGGATGAAAGCACCTAAGCGGACACGGGTCTGTCTTTTGTTACAGATTTTTTTTTTTCTTTCTTTTGTAAATGAAATAAAAGTCGTGGCATGTGGCGGCCGGAGCACGTACCACACTGGGGGTCTCCCCACGCGTCCCCATCAGGCCCAAGGACCAGGTTCGATTCCGGATTGAAGCGTGATTGTGAGGAGCGAACAATTACGCCAGAAGCTGAATTGATTTTCAAATCTGGAGGCTTCTTGCAGGGACACCAGGAAGAGGGCGTCCCTACGGACCAGAGACTGGCGCGCCTGGTCCACCATGCGGTTGTCAGCCCTTCCCACAAGCAGTGGCTTCTGGGTCCTTTACCAGGAGGACCATGGAGAAACTGCAGAAACGGCCAGAGCCTCGGTGGTCCCACCAGCACCCAGAAGTTAACATGGGAACCTACCAGGGCACTCCCCGCGCCCCCCCCCCACCGCGCCCCCAACACACACACAGTCATTGGCGAAGCGCACACACCGCCTTGTCATCTGAGCCAGAGAAGGACCCAGTCAACAGGAGACAGCGAGGTATGGCCCGTGCTCTTGGAACTGAGCGTTCCTCTCCCCAGACCGGAGGAGGGAGGTATGGGCAAAGAGGTACCAGGGACGTCCGAGATTTCTAGGTTCGGAGCCACCCAGCCGACCGAGGCCTTTATGATTTTTGTTCAGAGAGGATGGGGAGAACGCGGGCTCTCAGGACCCCTCCGGGAAATAAAGCTTAGTGGGACAGGGTGGAAGGAGTGATGACACAGTCTCAGCATCCCGGGCAACCTGCGCCGAGAGGCAGCAGCTGGAGAAAGGGCCGCGGGCTCTTCAGGCAGAGCGCACCATCCAGTGCAGCCCAGCAAGTGCAGCCGGCCGCCGGGAGGACAGCCCATCCGAGACAGGGAGCCGAAAGGGGCGCATGCCTCTCAGGGTTGTTGTGGCGGCCCCAAGTCGCTCAGAATGCTGGGCCTTCCTTCCCACGTGCACGCCGCAAGCCCTGCCATCCTGAGCCGCTACTGAGGCGCGGGACCCCCTCCTACATTTGTACTGGGACGTCTCCCGCCGCCGGTGCTAAGGCCGAGGGGGCGGGGCCGAGCCCCGCGCCTGCGCGCAGCGCTCAGCGGGCGTGAGGGCGAACCGCGGCGGCGGCGGCGGCGGCGGCGGCAGCGGCGGCGGCGGCGGCGGCGGCGGCACGGTGGCCACAGAGTCTGCAACAGTAACCGAGCCATGGCTCAAGCTGGCCAGCGGCGCGGGCACGCAGCAGCCGCGGCAGGCGCGCGGGCTGCGTCAGGGGAGCCGGGGACCTCACAATTCTAAGAAGGAGAGGGGCAAGAGGGGGTTAGGGACGAGGGGGCTGGGGACACCGCGCTCACCCAACAGCGCGGAGCCTTTTTGGAAATTAATATTAAAAAAAAAAAAAAAAGCCGAGGACGCAGAGGGGAAGGTGGGGGCAAGAGGGAAGGCGAAACACACAGAGAGGGAGACAGAGCCCCACAGTGAGAGGAAGGAAGGAAGGCAACAGTCGCCGGCAGCCGATGTGAAGACCGGACTCCGCGCGCCCTTTGCCGCCTCTGTCCGGCCTCATCGATGTTGTGTCCGCCGCCCGCTCGCCCGGATCACGATGAATGCGCAGCTGACCATGGAGGCGATCGGCGAGCTGCACGGGGTGAGCCATGAGCCGGTGCCCGCTCCTGCCGACCTGCTGGGCGGCAGCCCCCACGCGCGAAGCTCCGTGGCGCACCGTGGCAGCCACCTGCCCCCCGCGCACCCGCGCTCCATGGGCATGGCCTCCCTGCTGGACGGCGGCGGCGGCAGCGGCGATTACCACCACCACCACCGGGCCCCCGAACACAGCCTGGCCGGCCCCCTGCACCCCACGATGACCATGGCCTGCGAGACTCCCCCAGGTATGAGCATGCCCACAACCTACACTACTTTAACCCCTCTGCAGCCGCTGCCGCCCATCTCCACCGTCTCGGACAAGTTCCCCCACCATCACCACCACCACCATCACCACCACCACCCGCACCACCACCAGCGCCTGGCGGGCAACGTGAGCGGTAGCTTCACGCTCATGCGGGATGAGCGTGGGCTGGCATCCATGAATAACCTCTATACCCCCTACCACAAGGACGTGACTGGCATGGGCCAGAGCCTCTCGCCCCTCTCCGGGTCCGGTCTGGGCGGCATTCACAACTCCCAGCAAGGGCTCCCGCACTATGCTCACCCGGGCGCCGCCATGCCCACTGACAAGATGCTCACCCCCAACGGCTTCGAAGCCCACCACCCGGCCATGCTCGGCCGTCACGGGGAGCAGCACCTCACGCCCACCTCGGCCGGCATGGTACCCATCAACGGCCTTCCTCCGCACCACCCCCACGCCCACCTGAACGCCCAGAGCCACGGGCAGCTCCTGGGCGCAGCCCGGGAACCCAACCCTTCCGTGACCGGTACACAGGTCAGCAATGGAAGTAATTCAGGGCAGATGGAAGAGATCAATACCAAAGAGGTGGCGCAGCGTATCACCACCGAGCTCAAGCGCTACAGCATCCCACAGGCCATCTTCGCGCAGAGGGTGCTCTGCCGCTCCCAAGGGACCCTCTCGGACTTGCTGCGCAACCCCAAACCTTGGAGCAAACTCAAGTCCGGCCGGGAGACCTTCCGGAGAATGTGGAAGTGGCTGCAGGAGCCGGAGTTCCAGCGCATGTCTGCGCTCCGCTTAGCAGGTGAGCGGTTCAAGGATTTGGGCGCGAAGGGACCGGGAAGCCTAGGGCCCGAAAAAGAGAGGGAAGGAGAGAGGGAGGGCTAGGACGGCTTCACCCTGTCCTCTTTTTCCTGAGAGGGGTCGTTGGATCTGGAAGAGCCAGCACGCGGCTCCGGGCAGCAGTTTCTTCCAGGACTTAGTGAGTCGGGCTGTGGGAGGCTCCCGGAGCTGAGTGGCGCGACTGTGCTGGGAGACAGCGCGGGAAGCCCGCACAGCCTGAAGCGGAGAAAAATCCCCGCACCTGGCTAGACACAGTCTGTGCGTTGCTTCTCGGTGGGGCACTCGGGGTTGGGGAAAGGAAGGTAACGCGTGCGTGGAACTATGCGCCTGGCATCCCCGGCGCTAGCTAGCCTGAAGCTGCCTGCCAATGTTGGGCTGAGCTCGCTGCGGTGACCCCCCCTCCTGCCTAACTTTATTGGCACGGTGTGGGATGCGGGTGAGGATCGAAGTCAGAGTTCGGGCAAAAGGCCCTGAAGCCTAGGGGCGGTGGGTGTATGGCGCGGACGCTGTGTAGGGGCTAGTACGCATTCTGCGCTTGCAACGGGCTGTGGAAAGGAGAGGGCCACGGAGCCACAAGGGAGCTTCCAGCCGAGCCCAGGGACAGTGTCTGCTGCCCACTTGCTTAGGACTTTGCATTTTCATTTCATTCCTTTGCGTGATGTTTTTTTTTCCATCCGAGTCACAATGCAAGGGGTGGTGGAAGTGTGGAAACAGCCCCCTAGTCTTCCAGCAGAGATCTCCGGGATCCGAAATACCGAAGTCCAGGCGTTTCGGAGTTTAGCAGGAAGGTCCCCGAGGCGCTGCCCCAAAACAGCGCCTAGTTCTCCGCACCTCTCCAGAACAAGGTGCGGACAAGGCTGTTGCCGGCGACTAGCCGAGGGGACAGCTGAGCCCAACCAGATTGGCACATAGGGGGTTTCGTGTGGATTCTGATACCTCCGAGGGAGGAGGGCACGAGAGGAAATAGAGCCAGGGGTAGCCGAGAGGGGTCTCGGTTTGATGAGACTGGGGCTGAGCTGATTGACTCCTAGGTCCATCCCTCCACCCCCACCCCATCTCAGCCTGGCGCCCTGGCCTGAATCCTGGTGAAGCGAAAGGTAAAAGCCGGTATGCGGGTTTGTTAATTAACTGATCCTTCTCCATTAATTCGTCCCTGGAGAACGAGAGACAGTCAATACGCTCAGAGCCGGGGGCACTGAGCAGTTTCAAGACTAAAATCAAAGCGAGAAGCCAGAGCCCCCTCCCCCACCTTGTGCGGGCCAATGAGAAGCTAGAGGGAAGCAGGTGCCGTCGTCCCGCGAGCCTGCGACTAGAGTCCGGGTGCAACCGAAAGCAATCTTCGAGTCTGGGCGCTAGTGGCCTTCTCGCCCGAGAGCCGCGCTCGTTCGCTCCGAGCAAAGACCCCACGCAAGGAAACCAGGGGTAGGAGGAAAGGAAGGGAGAGGTTGACTGGGTGTCCTCTGGGCTTCCATGATTCCACTCTGTAACCTCGTATCACCCTCCCCTACCCCTGCCCCTTTGGGCTGACAGAGACCTGAGGGCAGCCGAAAATTCCACAGGGATTCCATAGGGCTGGGGGAAACGGCTACCCCTCTCCCTGACTGCTCTGCTTCTGCGAGTGTCCGAGGTGATCAATGCCTTTCACGTTCCTATGCCAGACAGGAGCCCGGCTTCAGGACCTTTACCCAGGCGGTGCCCGCACGGGCTGGTGGGGACTCGCGGTGAGAGTGTTGTAGAAATGGAGGGATGTCCCCAGGGAAGCCTATTCCCCACCCGCTACCCCTTGAAGGCGCTTGCTCCCGACTTTGTGACCTTTCCTTCCTCACTGCCTACCCGCTGTCGACTCCTGGAAGGACCCAGTGACAGATTCTGTTCAGAGACTACTCGGAAGTCCTGGAAACCCAACATAGGCCCTGCCCTGCACGAGAGCCCTTCGATCTCCAGGTCTGGTCACCCCGTTGTTGTTGGGGGGAGACCGAGTACTGCGAAACGCACAAGAGATGTTCGCCCGGGGTGATGGAGCAGATTCACGGGGACCCAGGAGGCTACCAAATGGGCGTCTGCCTAGAACCCAGGAGCCTGTGGCTGTCATCCTTGGCCCAAGGCACCCTGGCCTTTTCTGGGGGTGGGGGAAATTGAAGACCCTGGTAGGACATATGTTTGGCCCCTAATCGAAAACGGACCCCCAATCCTAAGACCTGGATGGAGCGTTGTCTCTTTAATTTTCCTTTCTTTAGCTTAATTAAAGGGGTGGGGAGGGCTGGTATGAGGTCGCATGTGGAGCAAACCGGGAGCAATACCATTAGGCCACAAAAGACACGACCTATTTTAAGCCACTGAAGAACAAGGAGCCATTCTGTTAACACTGTCATTTAGAAAAATAAATAAAGAGTGAGGCCATTTCCTGAACCCTCTCAATGATCTCTGTTGAGCTTTGCAAGGGATTTTAAAAAGATTGCAAAGCATGTTGGCTGCAGCTGTGAAACATTGCCTCCTCCTGCCCACGCCACTCCCATGCACCAAGATGCTCCTTGCAGCTTTGCTCACTGTTGCACTCAAAGACCTGTCAGCCTAATCCCTACCCCTTGGGAGGCTGGGGCCCACCATGGTAGGTTCCATCGGTGGTGGGAGATTGGTTTCCCTATGCTTCTCCCTGTACCCCAGTTCTCTTATAACTTGCTGTAGGGAGTCAGGCCCTCCACACGTGGCAGCCTGTTTGGGGAGGTGCCTTGGCCTTATGAAATAACATCTACTGGTGGGAGACAGGAGGAAATTCTCACCAAATTAACTACCTTTAAAAATCCATGTATGTTCCCTTAATGCAACACTTGCTGCTGCCCGATTAAAGAGCAGTGCAACCAGACTCCTGCCCCATCTCCTAACCAGGTGGGGCTGGAGGGCTGGGCTGTGGGGTGGGGGTGCCCCTCCTCTGACGTGGGCGCCTGTTAAGACATGAGATTAGTTTCCAATTAAAGATTCCAGAAGGAGACCACCACACTAGGGGAGCTGCAGCTCAGGCAGAGGCTGCAATCCTGACCCACCAGCTGGTGAAGCAGGAGGGGTCTGAGAGGCCACGCCCATAGGCCCTGGGTTCACTAGGGGTGCGTGCTGGGCCACTTGGACCTTGATACCTGGAAGCAAAGAAATGGGCACCAAGGATCCACCCGGATCTCCTGCACCCAGACTGTACTGCCTTCTTGTTCTGGATTTACTCCAGAATGATTTAGAGAAAGAGCTTGGGGTGGGGGGAATCAAGCTGGGTGGTTGGCCATGAGAAAGTCTTGCCCTGGCCAACCTGGACTGTGTTTGCCATACGTGGCCTTGTGGCTGGGTTGATTGATAACAGGCCCCCGAACAAGTTCATTTGCTTTTTGTTAATGTTTATCCCAGCCGGTGACATTTCAACTGTCCCCTTGCTTTCCCTGGGCCACGGGAGCCCAGCAGGAGTGTGATGCTGGCTCTGGGAACCCCACTTCCCCAGTCCTCGAAGATTCCCAGTCATTCTGGGAGAAAAGCCAGGACTAGGTGTGCAGGACGCTGGAACTGAGAGAGTGCCTAGGCCCTAAAGAGGAGGAGAAGACACCCAGCGGGTCTCGGGTCTCTCGCAGTGCAGCTGCTCCTAGCCAATTGCTCAAACAAAGGGCCTGCGGGGCGCGGCTGCAGTCGACTCACATCCCATGAGGAGTGCTTCCTCCAAAGGCCAGGGATGGCCTCTTCCCAGCATGCTCAGGGGAACCAGCCAGTTGTCAGGCAGAGACCTAAGGATCCCAGATTGTTCCCAGCCCCCAGGCCAAATGGGGGCTGTGCACCGTGGGAGTTAGCTGGGGACCCTACACACACCAGCTCAGCAGGAAACCAAAAGGCAGTGCTCTTGGGGACAATTACCAGAAGGTTCTGCATGAGCCTTTCTTGCAGCCCAAGTCTGACCCCTCCAGGGTATGAGACAAATGTTTCCTCTGGCCATCCACACAAGGGAGCACAAACCCTTGTGAGGAGAGAACAGGAGCGGGTGGGGGAGATGGGGCAGGAGGAAGTGTGCAGGTGATTTGACTAGGGTGGGGATGACCTGTTTTAGGGGCTTGAGGAGACCTAACAATTATTGTGTGGCAACACTGGTGTCAACGTATGGAGAAGGATGGCTACCTAAGATAAATAAGCACTGCAGCCTGTCCAGAGGGCCACTGGCTGCCCTGCCAGTGGGGCAGCCCTGAGCCCTTGGAAGTGACCAGAGGGCAATTGGAGTCAGTTTGGAGGGACCCACCTTGTCCAGGGCTACTGTGGTCACTAGAGACCCAGCTCTGCCATTGCTATTTTGCAACTGACAATTGGGGTGGACTGTGCCATCCAATAGCAAGTTGTGTTGTAGCAGCAGAGCGATGAAAAGCCCAGGGCACGAGTTTTTTATCTTTAAGCTTCCAGCTGCTAGCACACTACGGGGAGCCGGACTCCTGCTCTCCATTCGGGCGCACCCTCTCCTCGAAGCCCGGCGGTCAGTGCTATGATAACTGCGCGCCCCCTGTGGGCTTACGGGTCTGGAGCCCCGCAAGCCTCCGTGGCTCACCCTGCTGTGGAATTGTCCCAGGGATTAAAAAAAAAAAATACCAGGAAGAGAGTGTGGAGAAGGAAGAAAAGGATACTTAGTGGGTCTAGCTTGGTCCCCAACAATGCCTTAGTATTATCTCCATGATGAGACAAAAGTGCCAGCCCCTCAAAGTTGACCCCAGCCCTAACCTATACTAACAAGATGCATGTTTGGATTTTTCTACTGGAATTATACTGTTGCTGGGGTTTTTTTTTTTTTTTTTTTTTTTTTTTAGAAAAACAGGGACACAGTAGAAAAGGTGAGTCTGTCTAAAGTAGAAGGTCGGGGTTGAGGGCTGTAGGACTAGGAAGGCAGATTAGCGGTTCCTTTGTTTTGTTGTTTCCCCTCCCTTGCTATTGACAGGAGTTGGCAGGCTGCGCTGAGCCTTGAGCTTGAAGGTCTTTGTTTCCTCCCTTGTGAAGTGGGTGAAAGGGCATTTGGAAGACCACCAGTTTGGAGCTCTGGGGCAGAGTCAGGACCCTGGACAGGGCCCCGCTGGCTTGCTGCCTGGCCCAGTTTCTCTTGGCCCCTGGAAGGTGGCTGGGATGTCTTGGAAGAGTTGTAGTGAGAAAATGAAACCTCACTGCTATTATTCAGAAATTTGTGAGAAGTAGCAAGAGCCCAACAGAAATATACAGTGCCACAGTTAAGTAATCAAAAAGATCAAACCTATTCTCGTCGATCAGGTGGTTGATCTTTTTCTCCCTCTCTTGGAAGCTTGCTGTGCATCTGAGTGCATGTGCACACCTGCTTATAAAATCGGAATTTGAGTCCCTATGGGTGTGACAGGGGTTTGGATCATTAAGCTAAAACGTTCAATTCAGTTCCTTTGATCCATGCTGGGGAAAATCTATAGTCATCTCTAATCTACGCAGTCTTTAAGGAGGTTGTTACACGGACTGTTTTGATGTCATCATTTCCACATTCATAGTGAATTCAGCTAATCAAACAGACACTGCTAACCAAAGTTTTCAAAGGAAATAGTTATTACAAACTACATCAGTAAATTTTATTGTTGATTTTCCTGTAAGAAAAAGAAATCTTGAAATATGAAGAGAGTGGGTAATTAACGAGGAGATTCTTGGTGTTTTACTCCTGAGAATTCATAGTTAGAAGACTTGCCCTTCAAGTAACAGTGCTCATTGCTCCTTTTAAACTCCACATATTGGAATAAACACCAACTTAGTGTTTAAATTAACCAAGGAGCCTTGTTGGATTGGATGAGAAATGACTAGTTTCATTTCAGTCCCTTGAAGACAGCAGAATTTCCACACTCTTGGTAAAATTGAATGGTCCCCTAAGGTCGCAACAGAAGGAGGATTTTACTGAAGTCATGGTGGTTGGAGGATAGATATCATTCTGGAGAAAAGTATTCAACAAGTATTCATTAAATACTGTTTTTATTGTGTGTCTATTTAAATAAGGTGAATAAGCACATTTGGGAGAGAAAAGCTATATTTTCAAGTGGAAAGTGCCAGCCTCAGAAAGCTCGGTGAAAACAAAACACATATTTGTAATGTGAATTTAGTTCACAATCACAAATTTCTGTCTTCTATCAATAGATTTGTACAAGTTTTTATTTTAACACAAGTATGTTAATAGTAATGAAGCTTCATTTCCTCCCAAAATCATTTTGGTGAGATAATTTGATAAGACAACAGCTGAACAAAACCAGACCCTGCAGTACAACCCATCAGATTTTCATGGCAATTGATAAGGGAGGAGCTTCTGTCTGCTATGCACTTTCTGTTAATCAGATACATGCTAGGTGCATAGATGTTCTCATTTAACATCCCCTGTCTATGACAGTGGTTCCCAAATTGTGCTACATATTGGAATCACTTAGGGATCTTTAAAAAAAAAAAAAGATCCCTGGCTACAAACCTAGATATTCTGCTACAATTGACATAGCACATGTCCTAGACACTGGGATTTTTAAGAGCTTGAGGTGATTTTAATGTGCAGTAAACTTTGGGAGCCCCTAGTTAATGTGGTAGTTACCATTACTTCCCCTGTTTCTCTGTGCATACAATGAGGTTAAATAACTTACCTGTGATAGCACAGCTGGATATCACTGATGCCTGAAACTCAGTTTTCTCAGGTCGAAGCCCCTCTTACCTTCCTCCCTGTTCCTCTGTTACTAGAACAGGTAATGCAAGGTCAGCAGACCCCAAATGTGGAAATGTCACTCTCTATTGTAAGCACCCAATCTAGAAAGTTTCTGCATAATAAAGGTCTTGACATTAGAGTGTGTGTCTTCCCTCTGGGACTCACAAAGAGAGTTGCTTATGGAAACTTAACTTCCTTTTTACTCAAGACTTATAAGAGAGACTTTTTATTGCACTCTTTTGAAGAAGCAGAGAGAATGTGAAGTAGTAACAGAGCTGGATGTGGAACCAAAGTCTCCCTATCCATGTGTTCACTTAAACAATTATTGATGGGCAAGATCCATCTCATTAGATGTGTTCTGTGGGTGTGACTGCTCCACAGGGACCATGCCTGGAGGAGGGCCCAAAGGCTCAAATCTCCCATACTTTCAGGACTTGGCCTTCTGATCTGTGCTTGCACAGCTATTACATTCCTTGGCTTCACATCAGCGCCTGACTTGCCTTTCCAAAGTTTGCCTATTATTCATATTTTAGGGCTCTGCACTAAAAAATAATAAATTGACTAAAATTCTGTATATATGTTGGCAATCATCCAAAGGCCAATTTATAATTTTCATCAAACACACTGTTTCCAGTTATCCATGTGTTTCTCATGCTCCTTTGCATATGCCATAGGTCACTCAAAATCAACACTTTCTGAACTCACTGCTTTCGTTTTTTGAATCTGGCGACGATCTCATAGTCCCAAAGATAGGTTATCTAAGGAACACCATACCGTGTGCTTTTCTCTTTCTTCCCTGTAGTCTTCTAAAACAGATCAATGGGGAGAATTAAATAAATAAACGAGCGAATTGTGCCACCTAGTGACATCCGTGATCACTGCAGGTAAAGTGTGTGAGAGGAGTGGCTAACGTGATTCAAGTATTGATGGAGTCACAAAAATCGTTCATTAAGGCAATTTAATCTTTGCTATTAAATGTCCTTTCAATTCATTTGGGGTAATTAAGATGCAGTTAAAGTGATTAAATTCTAATTACTTATGCTAGACAAAGACATATTTGTCACACTAATGCGGTTAACTAAGGACTCAGAAAGAAAGTTAACATTTACTTCAAATGATGCAACTGGAAAAAATCAGTTCCTCTTTTCATCATTAATCCAGTGAGCTGGGTGATTATGTAATGGCACTACAAGCTCATTAAATAGGGGAAGTGCTGATTAAAATGACTGCTAGGAGGAAAACCTGAACCAAGAGTACCACGTTTTCGTTTGCTCAGCATTCCTCGAAAAACTACGTGGTTTTCTCTCCCACCTCACAGTATTAAATGATCCTGAGTTTTATCCTGATATTAAAAAGGGATAGGCTCACAGAGGTCTTTTATCACCAAACTATAGACATTGTTAAACTGGAAGATGTTTTTAAATGGTAAATAAATTCTTGGGGTAGAGATGGGCAAGGGAGGTGTGTTGCTGGGTGTGTTTTGGGGGTTCCCACTGCAAGCTTCACACAAACACCCTGGCTATTAGGCAGCCCTCCCCACCTCTAGTTCCACTTTTACTGCCTCTGATGCATGGAGACAGATTCCTCTGCTCAGGATCATGCCCTGTTTAATTATTAGGTACACTCTGAAGGGGGTTAAGTACCTCAGCTGTCGGTTGGTCTCTTTCCAGGGTTTTTCTACATTCACCTGTACAGCCACGTAAGCTTACAAACCGTCAAGTTACTGAGGCTATTTTGCCATAATGTGCACGTAGTTCCCAGCTGCTTGAGAGAGCTTAATCATGAGTGCTCAAAGAATAGGGTGAATGGAAACTTACTGAGGTTTGCCTTCCTTACAAAATGGCTTCTTAAGGCAGTGTCCAGCCTTTGCCTGGGTGATCCTAGGACAACAGCGGTCAGTCAGAAAACTGGGGATTATTTTCCCCAGGAGATGAATGTCTTTTAATACTGTTAAATTTACATATTGAAAACCCTAATTGTGGTGATTGCATCATTCTCCTACTTATCTAATTGAAATTTGTGATTACCCCTGTGTAGTTCATACGCAAAGAAGCTGAAGTTATCAAATTCATCAGTCACTTAAGTCACGCTTAAGCCAAGCCACCTTTTAAAAATAAATTGGCAGTCATTTAAATATTTAGAGTCATTGTTAATTTAATAGATCATGTTATGCCACTTTAAGTTACTTAAACAAACACAATTTTTTGAACTCTAGAGTAAGAACCCAGAGCCCCAGAGATGGGTTCTTGCACTAATTAGCCCTGAGAACGTGTCGAGTCATGGACCCTTTCTGGGCCTCAAGTCTCCTTAAATGTGGAATGAAGGATTTGGCCTTAGGGTCCTTCCAGGTGCCAAATACTATGATCGATTGCCATCTATGATAACTGTGTGTCCTGCACACGTCTGTCATCTTAATTCAGCGCTCTATCCCAAAGTCAGGATTCAACAAGGTAAGGCCTGGGGGCCCATCTCTTGGACAGAGACTCAGGGCCAGGCTCTCCTGTCAGGTGGTCAGTTCACCTAGTCAGGGAGTGCTGCCTTCTACCACAAACATGCTGCAGTTGGAGATTACAGTTCCTGGCTCCTAATAGTACAAGCTGTTGGCGAGGCTATGGATCATCAGTGAGTAATAAACTGCTGGTGGGAACGTAAATGGGCACTGTTGCTTCAAAACATAATTTGGCATTATCTTATAAACCTGAACCTATACCTCCCAGCAACTCTAACTCTTTGGTGTATACTCAAGATAAATTTACAGAGGTTCCTGGAGATATATGAACAACTATTTATAGCAGCGAGGGAAAAAAAAGAAATTAACAAGGAATGCATAAATAAATTGTGATGTTGTCATATAATGCAGTGTTAGACTGTGATGAAAAGGAATCAATCACATTGCCCCTTTATTATTTATGTATTTATTCATTTTACCCCTTTTCTAAAATAACCTATAGTGCCATAGCTTAAATACAGAGGTTAACAAAAGTAGGTTTACCATTGCCTGTCCCTTGCCACTAATCAGTGCTCTGTGGAGATTTATTTTAAAACCATGTAAATATCCTCCTCACCCTCAGAATACACACAGCATGGTTGAGTCTTAGGAATAACGTTGCTTTATTTATTTGTTTGTTTGTTTATCACCAAAAAAAGATAAGCTGTAGAAGATCATACCAGAACAATACCATTTTTACAAATTTTCAAAAAGCAAGCAATGCTAAATAACTTACAAAGCTCAGAAGCTAGAAATATTAAGTAACATTATTGGGAGAATAAGTATTGTTTTTTAAAACTCATTAATAATAAATACAAATTCAGGAGAATGGTTACATCTGGGAAGGGAAAGCCAGGTGATCAGAAGATAAAACACCTTGTAGCTTCGCAAGGCAGCTGACATTCTGGTTCTTTGCTTTTTTGGAATTCTGCCTTCACAGATACTTATTTTGTTACTATGCTTCCTCTTAAATATATGATACATATTGTTTTGTGGGCGGTAAATATTATTTACTTTTATTTTGTATGTTATTTAAATTTTACGTGGGAAGGAGAAAGATTGTTTCTATCTGGTTTCCCAATCCAAACAGTTTTTACCCAACAAACACCACAATATTTGTATTGTCATTTATGCAGTTCCTAGCCCTATACTAATTATCAGCCTCTTAAGAATTACATTTGGCCGGTTTTGGACAAAACTGAAGGAGGAAATGTCATCTGAGTAGCTGCTGTAGCAGCGCTGTGCTTGGTCCAGGAGATGGTGTGTACAGCAGACTAGACCCTTGGAACTCAGCTTAGTAGAGAAGAATGACAAAGAACAGGACAGTTCATATCCTTCTGGTGATTTTTCTGTGCCAAAAAGACAGTCAGGGTGTGATGAAGCGACTTTTTTTGAAGACCTGGAAGATGAATAGGGTTCAGCTCAGAAACGAAGGAAGAGGTCTCCAGGCAGAGGGAATAATGCTGATGTGGAGTCCCCGAGTTGAAATCCCTTTGCAGGTTTCTCAGATCTGAATGATCACAGATCTGGAGGCCTGTGTGTTTCCTAGCACAGCTGAGTGACGTAATACCTTCCTGTGGATAACAGAGCCTTCTCTAAGCCCGAGCTTTTCAGTGGTGGGGAGGAGTGGGCAGAGATTCCCTACCAGATTGCTGGAGGAGAGGTAGGGAGAATACATAAAAAGCCCTCCACGTGGTTCTGCTATAACTCCAAGATGAGAATCAGGATGTTGACATGGAGAGTGTAAGAGCAAATAACTTTTTTTTTTTTTTTTTGGCCCCTTTATTATTTATTTATTTTACCCCTTTACTAAAATAACCTGTAGTGCCATAGCTTAAATATAGGGGTTGACAAAAGTAGGTTTACCATTGCCTGTCCCTTGCCACTAATCAGCGCTCTGTGGGGATTCTTTTTTTTTTTTTTTTTAATTTTATTGTTGTTGTATTACATCCATCCCCTTTTTGCTCCCCTCTGTCCTCCTCCCCACCCACCCATTCCCCCCAAAGTCAATCCCACCTGTTGTCCATGTCCATGGTTCCTTTATACTAGGTTCTTGTCTAAGCTGCTCCCCTTCTTTGCCTCTGCCTCCCCCCTCCCCCCAACCCCGTTCCCCCTGACCACTGAA
>PVIW01010882.1:0-41045 GCA_004026585.1 Noctilio leporinus | reverse complement strand
GCCTGGCCATGGGCCCCCTACCTAATTTCTCCTTTGATGGGTCCTGGCTCTCCTCTTCCATGACCCCACTCCCAGTCACTGTCCTTTCTCCTAGATGGTGGTGGCAGCCCCCTGTATCATCTTCCTCCACCCTCTTTCAGTCCCTGCCCTGCAGAGCAGCATGAGCACATAATTCCCATGCTGCCACCTTCTGTGCTTCCCTCTTCCATGCGCCCAAACTGCCAGCCCCCCACCTGAAGTTCCAGAGCCTTACTGTTCAGGCAGGACTGCTCTCCATCTAGCTGTACCTCTCCCACTTCCTACAAGGCCCCCAAGCACCTGACTGCCTCAGAGCTGTGCCACACTATGGTCGCACAAACCTGCACCCTTGGCTCTGTGCACTGGCCCATGTCCGGCTGCTGAGCTGGTGTGCAGCGCTCCTTTGCACAGATGCCTTTCTGACTGCACACTCCAGGCCAGGGGCCTCCTCTGAGCCCCTGCAGTCACCTGCACCCCTCCTTCCCCAGCACGGAGACCCCAAGGGCAGAACCTGGGTCCCCTTCCTGGAAGATCCCTAAGCTCACATCCCACTTTGCTCTCCGTCATGACCCTCATCTGTGCGGAGAGCAGGAAGAGAAAAGGCATCTGGGAGAGGAGCCTTCCTGGAGCTTGGGGGTCTGGAGCCAGGCTGGTGCTGTTTTCGTGCACTGTTGGGGGTGCTCAGAAAGAGGGCACCCAGAAGTGGGCTCATACACAGCTTTCCTTGTGAATGACTTCACAGGCCCACTGTCCACCCCCTCCAGCTCCCAGGCCTCAGGACCACCTCAGGGAACAGGGAGCTGAGTCAATTTGCTTAGTAATCCTGAGAGCTTTCCAGGCACTTCTTTCTGACCATAACCACGGTTCCAGGAGAGGATGAGACATATGGGGACCATGCTGGTGACTGGCTCTCAGCCACACCAGAAATTCCTCACAGATCCGTCGCCCTAGCCCCCAACCTGCAGCCCCTTAGGGACTTGGGCCTGAGGACTGTGTGATATTTTTCCTATTCCACTTCCCAGGGCTGCATTGCCAGGGCATGTGTCAGGTGGGCCAAGGCAGGAGAGGCGCTGCCCCCTGCCGGACACATCTGGTCACTGTTTCCACTGGGTGTCTGGAAAGGCTTAGTGTCCCAGCTCCACCCCCTTTCCCTGTAGGGTGACTTGGTCCTGCCAGGACTCAGTCTCCTCAGCTGCGCAGTGGGGATCAGCTGCATTCTCGAATGTGGGCTGCCCATGCGGTCAGCCTTCCACATCACGAGGGGTAGTGTGGAGAGAAGTCCTGAGTGCCTGGGAGGGTTATCAGTGCTCCCTGCTGAATACAGGGCTGTCCTCTCACCATGGACCCCACCCCTGCCAAGGCTCATGGAGGGAAACCAAGCTCCCTGCAGTCAGCAAGGCATCATGTGGCCAGCACCCCCTGCAGACATGATCCTCCCTTCAATATATCCACAGCCACAGCTGCAGGATTTCTGATTGCTAGGCCTTTTCACTGGTCCTTCCTCATCCTCAGGACTCTGCTCTCTGAGGGAAGGGACCCTGCATAAAGGGGCCCACCAGCCCCTCCGTCTTCCCTCTGAAGGTCATTGTGATCACCAACCCCATGTGTCAGTGTGACTGGGTCACCACCAGGTTGTTAGCTCACGGCTTGGGGCCTGGAACACAGTAGGTGCTTTATAGGCATCATATCTACGTTGGTTTCCTATGATTGTTGTAAGAAATTACCAGAGACTTAGAGACTTTAACCAACAAAAGCTCATAGCTTGAAGCCTTGACAGTCTGATGTCCACCACTGTCCCCCTGGGCTGACATCAGGGCAACCACAGGGCTGGTCCCTTCTGGGGACTGTGGGGAGGACCCAGCTGCTGGACGCACCACATCGCTTGGCCTGTGGTCCCTTCCTCCCTCTCTGAAGCCAGCAGCGCAGCTTCTGTGAATGCCTCATCTCTGCTGCCTCTACTTCTGTGGTCCTGTCTTCTCCTCTGAGTCTGATCCCCACCTCCCTGTCACAGGACCCTCGTGACTACACTGCCCCATGCCCTCCTCACCACCCATCTCTAGATCCTCACCTTCACCCCATCTGCAAAACCCCTTTTACCATGGAGAGCCACATGTCCACAGGACCTGGAGTTCGGATGGGGCATCTTGGACACTGTTATCCAGCCATATTCTTGGAGGTGGATGTTGCTGTTATTGTCATTTCCACCTGAGAGATGCAAATATTGAGTCTCAAGAGCCGATGTCACAGGTTCAGGCTGTCAGAGACCCCCAGGGACGGTGGCGGAGTGTGGACCCCTGCACAGGCCAGGCCAAGCCTGTAAGACCTGGCCAGGAAACCGGGAAAGCTGGGTCCATACAGGCCCCCATGCTGTAACTGGGGGATCCTGGTCATGGGAAGTTTCTATACAATCCTTGAAGCTAGCAAACTTCCCTGACTTGCTTATTGTAACAGCAGCAGATGTTAAACTTTAACCTGCATGCAACCGTACCCTCCCTATGTTTGAGCCACCTGGAGTCCTTGTCCACATCCTGTCCAGCAGACCATACCCTGGGGCAAGACCTCTGCATTCCTTCTATTGTGGTTCAAACACAATAACTCTTATTCTATAAAGTATTCTCCTTTCACAATGATTTATGATGTGTACGTGCACCCCCACCTCAGCTACCCAATAAAATCACTGGAGAGGGGGCTCGAGGCTCTTGTCTCTCCCATTAGCCAGGCCTTCCCTCCCCCAGCACAAGCTGCCCAGGGAGTTTTTGTTTCATTCGCATCACCGAGGGATCTCTGCGGGCCGGGGGTTCCTCACCACCAGGCTCACTCTGACAGCAAGTGGCAAGCACCAGTTTTGGACTTGGGGCTTTCTGACAATACCTGCCAAATTCACCTGTGTGAGCCATCTGTGAATGGGTCTGGGGACACAGGGGAGGGGAGGCTGGGGGTGGTGGTGGTGTTGAGGAGGCAACAAAGAAGATCAGCAAGAGTTGGTCCAGAGCTGGAGGCCAGTGTGTCCTGTGTCACCCTGGGGCTTCCCCAGACACCTCGGCCAACCTGGTTGGATGCCTGGGGATCCCAGGGGTTTTCCTGGAATTGGGAACAGGGAGGGGGAACTTGGAAAGGACAGACTACTCTGTCTCAAGGCCACTTCCTTGGAAAGGGGGGTGACGGTGAGGCCAATTTGTCCAGGAAACCCTGGCTGGCCTTCAAGGCCACCACTGACCTGCTGATTCAGCACCAGAAGGTGTGGTCATGTGGTTGCTCAGGAGGATGTTGGGGACACCCACAGAGGAAAAGGCAGAGGGCAGCTGGAAGGGGATTCTCCTGCCCACACCCACCTTCCAGCAAAAGGCCCCTCTGTCTCTGACACAGACCCTCCTCCCTCTTTCCCCACCACCTCACCCTCAGTCTAGAAGTTTTGGGGGAAATTTCTTTTCCAGAGTTCCACCTCCAACCTCACCATGTGAGCACAAAAACTTCTGCCCCTCCTCCTCCGCCTGCCAGACTCAGGGCCCCAGGGAGGCAGCCACCAGGACCTGAACCCCAACATTTCACTATGACAGCCCTCAAGCATGTGCAGGAGTTGAGCTTAAAAATGGAAAATGCACCCTGGCTGGTAGCACAGTGGATAAGGCGCCGGCCTGCAACCCCAAAGGTCGCAGGTTCGATTCCCCAGCCAGGGCACATAACAAGGTTGCAAACCAGGTCTCCAGTCAGGTCTGTGGCTGGAGGCAGGTGAAAAGCAACCATACGTGGATGTCTCTCTCCTCCTCTCTGCCTCTCTCCCTTCCCCTCTACCTGAAAATAATGAAATGAAATCTTAAAAAAAAAAAGGAAAATGCATCCTTAGAGTCTACAGTCAATATTGTCTTTACGTGCTTTACTGTGATTCTGTGTATCCCAATCCATCTTAGTTTGTATGCACTTCGAGCTTAGTTGCCAACTTCCAGCTCACTTCCTCCATAATACTGAGCCTGCAGAGCGTAAACTAAACTGGGTTTGTTTGCCATACTCCCTGCTGCTCTTCCCTTTAGAGTGAAGCAAAAACTTAGAGCCACAAAGAGATCTGTACAAGGTGTGGAAGGGATGCAGGAACACAGGGCCTGCTGACTCAGGATGGAAGGGGGAGCCAACTTTCTGGGGCAGCCGGTCAAGGTGCTGTGACCACGCACCCTGGTTCCCCTCAATGCTGCCACACGGAGCCTGGAGCCCCCTGTCAGGGGAGTCCCAGGCTCAGCCCAGGTTGTGGCTGGGCAGGCGGCCCCTACGGATTTTATCACATGGGCCACCTGCTGCAACTGGTCCTGCCAGGATGGACAGCATGAGGAGGCCAGCCGCACCACCCCTGCTGCCAGAGCCCAGGCCTGTTCCAGCCCTGGATACCGCTCCCCCACCCCCATCCCCAACAGGCTGGGAACCAAGCTGCAAGGCCTGGGGGCCCCCTGGCAAGCACCACCAGGAAGCAGCGCTGCCTGGACCATCAGACAAGTTTGTGCAGGACCTGTCAAGCCAAGTGGGGAATGGGTCCCACCTCTGCCTTCTCTGCCCAAGGATTCCTTAGAGCAGCAGCCTTTCAGTGGGAGGGGCTCAGGAAGATGAAAGGGCAGGACCTGCAGGGCTACCTCTACCTCTGTGACATCTCTACCCCAATGAGCAGGAGAAACAGGGTCTTGAGGGCAGCCTGTCATCTTCCAGGAGAAGAGGACTAATGCCCCCACCGCTTCCCAGATGTTCCTGGTGAGCGGGCCTTCGGGACCCAGCCTCCCTCCAGCACACCACCTCCTCCCTCACCTAGCCTCCCTTCTCCACCCACACAGGACACTCCTGTGCCCCCAGTCCAGGCTCAGGAAAACCAGCAAGGCAATGGCCACGCATCTCAGGGCTCCAAGAGCATGGCCAGCGCAGTGCTGGCAATGAGCCTGGACCAACCACTGGAGGACAACTTCATCCTAGCCCGGAGTGCGGGAGTGTAGCCACATGGTCGCCCACACCAGGTGGGGCAGCGCACACATGTGTCCCACCTGCCGGAAGTATGGGACCTGACCTGTGCATGTTTCTGATCCTGGGGGCCTGCCACTGGCTTCCTCCCTGCCTCGCAGGGACTCGGCAGAGACAACACCACTCGGGGCCAGCTGCAACGGGGCAGGTGGACAGAAATATCCTCTGTGTTCCAAAGATGGGGGTGAATGAAGATGCCATGACACCTCTGGGCACACCTGCCTTGCTACCAAGGGCCACTCTCTGCTATCAGAGTTTAAGGCAGTAAGGATTGGTTAGCCCGCTGGGGCAAGTCTCTGTTTCAACCATCTTGGGTGATGTGGTAGCTGATGAAGACAGACTTTCCAGAATGTGGGCCTTGTCTCCCTCCCTCCTCCTGGACCCCACCCAAACCCCTGAGCTGCTGGCCTGTTTCCCCAATCAGGGGAATAAATCCACAGCACATTGGATTTGTTTCTGGTTTCCCTGGCATGCTGTGCTTTAACATACCTTTGCTCAAGTTTCTTGCTACATTGCCTAACATCCATTTGTTTCTTCAGACCAAAAAGATGTGTTAGCTTACCAAGCCCATAAGGATCCTCCTTAGGACAGAATTTGGACCAGTAAGTAAACTTCTCTCTGGTGAGGGGTGAAAAAGAGAACAATCTGTACAAGAATGTTCACAGCAGTCTACGTCAGAGTAACCGACACTGGAAGCAATGCAGACATCCGTCCACAGGTGAACGGTATACACGTGGGGTCCAGCCATGCAACAGAAGATGGGTCAACAATGACAAGGAGAGACCATGGACACACCAACAGTGTGGATGACTCTCAAGGCTGTCACGCACAGACGAAGATGTGGGCTCCAGGGACAGCAGGCAGTGTGATCCCATTTAAGAGCCATGTGAGGAGAGATAAGTCTAACCCGGGGTGACGAAAGCTGATCCCGGAGGCTGTGGAGGGATGGGTGGGGCCTGGAGGAGATTTTAGGCACCTTTGGTGTCTGGGGTGTGAGGGTGGCTACACGGCTGCACACACTTCTCAAGACCCTCACCTGAGGCTTGAAATCGCTGCATTAAAAAATTTCAAGTTTTAATTGTGGTATAAAATATTTACACATAACATGAACTTTACATCTTGAGCATTTTTGAAAAGATGCTATTTATTTATTTATTTAAAAATATTTTACTTATTTATTATTTTTAGAGAGTGGGGAAGGGATAGAGGCAGAGAGGGAGAGAGACCTCCATGTATGGTTGCCTTTCACCTGCCTCCAGCCAAGGGTCTGGCTGGAGACCTGGCTTGCAACCTGGTTATGTGTCCTGGCTGGGAATGGACCAGCGACCTGCAGGTTTGCAGGCCGGAGCCTTAATTGCTGTGCCACCAGCCAGGGCTTTTAAGCATTTTTAAGTGGACAGTTCAGTAGCATTAAGTATATTCACACTGTTGAACAATGAATCTCCAGAAGGGCTTTTTCTCCCAGAACTGAAACTCTGTACCATTGAGTAACTCCCCAAATCTCCCTACCCAAGGCCCCAGCATCCAGCATTCTACTCTTTGTGTCTGTGATTGTGACTGCTCCAGGTACTTCAAGTAAGTGAAATAATACAGTGCCTGTCCTTGCTACTGGTTTGTTTCCACAGCAACAGAGATTTGGCGGAGGTGATGAAGGATTCAGAGATGGGGGTGGGGTGTTTCGAATTAAAGAATCTGATTGCTCTCTGTCCCTCCTTTGCAAGGAGCATCTAAACCCTTGGGACTTCCCAAGTGCTGGGAGTGTCCTTGATCTTCATGGAGACCCCTTGGTTCACTCACACCTGGCTTTGTACCAAGGAGCTGGCTCAGGGTAGGGGCTGGTCATGTCGGAAAGACCAGCCATGGGTGGGTGGGGGACTTGCAGGGTGAGGGAGTGGGGCTAGAGATGCTGTGCTGGCCCGTGACCAGAGATTCGATCTATCGCACCTTCAAAATGAAGCTCCAAGAAACACTCTGGACACCCATGCTCACAGCAGTTTCCTGGATGGTGAGCACATGGAAGGGCCAGGCCGGCCACCACCCAGTGTCTGAGGGAAGAGGATGCGGGAGCTCTGTATTGTGTCCCTCCCAGCACTTTGCCTGTGGGTCTCTTCATTTGGCTCATCAGAATTGGCTTCCTTTATCATACAACTATAAATGCAGGGCTTTCCTTAGTACTGAGTCATTCTGACAAATCAGATATCAAAGGGGGCCATGAGGTCCTCTGAATTTCTTCTTTAATTTTTTAATATGTTTTATTGATTGTACTGTTACAGTTGTCCCAATTTCTTTTCCCTTTCCTCCTCTCCACCCAGTTATCCCCCTACCGTCCATTAATCCCACCCACCTTAGTTCATGTCCATGGGTCGTGCATATAAGTTCTTTGGCTTCACCCTTTCCTGTACTGTTCTAAATATCCTCCTATTGTCTACCAATTATGCTTCTTAAAAAAAAAAAGATATTTTTTCATTATCTTTAGACAGAGGGGAAGAGAGGGAGGAAGAAAGGGAGAGAAACATCAATGTATGGTTGCCTTTCACCTGCCTCCAGCTGGGGATCTGGCTGGAGACCTGGATATGTGCCCTGAGTGGGAATCAAACCAGTATCCCTTGGGTGTGCAAGCCAGTCCTCAATCCACTGGGCCACACCAGCCAGGGCCAATTATGCTTCTTAATCCCTTTACCATGTACCCCTTCCTCCCCTTTCACCCTTCCAGTTGATACCCCTCTAAATGATTCCCGTACCTATGATTCTGTTCCTCTTCTGGTTGTTTGCTTAGTTTGTTTTTGTTTTTAATTTTAGATTCTGTTGTTAAGAGTTGTGAGTTTGTTGTCATTTAATTTTCATAATTTTTATCTTCTTTGTTTTTTTTTTTTTAGGTTAGTCCCTCTAACATTTCATATAACAAGGGCTTGATGGTGAACTCCTTTAGCTTTACCTTGTCTGGGAAGCACTTTATCTGCCATTTCATTATGAATCATAACTTTGCTGGATAGAGTATTCTTGCTTGTAGGTCTTTGCTTTTCATCACTTTGAATACTTCTTTCTAGTCCATTCTTGCTTGCAAAGTTTCTTTTGAGAAATCTGCTGATAGTCTTACAGGAACCCCTTTGTAGATAACTCTCTTTACTCTTGCTGCCTTGAAGATTTTCTCCTGATCTTTAAGCCTTGGTATTTTCATTATGATGTGTCTAGGTGTGGTCCTCTTTGGGTCAATCTTGTTTGGATCTCTCTGTGCTTCAGGGCTTGTATGTCTATTTCCTTCACCACATTTTAGAAATTTCCCTTCATTATTTTTTCACATAAGTTTTCAATGTCTTGATCTTTTTCTTCTTCTTCTGGCACCCCTATGATTTGTGTGTTGGTATGTTTAAAGTTGTCCTAGCGGTTCCTAAGCCTCTCCTCTTTTTTTTTTTTTTTTTCAATTCCTGTTTCCTCCTTCTGTACTGGTTGACTGTTGATTTCTTCCCTATGTTTCAAATCACATATTTGAACCCTAGTTTCCTTCTTCTCACCATGGATTTTGTTTAGATTTTCCTTCATTTCACTTAGCATAGCCTCCACTTTTTCCCTTCTTCAACTGCCATACTCAAGCATATGTCATGTCTGTGGGCATTTCACCACCAGTATTTGGAACTCTGCATCTGTTAGGTTGCCTATCAGCTCATCCATTAATTCTCTCACTGGAACCTTGATCTGTTCCCTCCTTTGGGTCATACTTCTCTGTCTCCTCAACATGACAGGCACCTGTGTTTATCTCTGTATCTTAGGTAGAGCTGTCCTACCTGTTATGTTGTACCAGGCAGAGCCTTAGATATTCGTCAGTGCAGGGTGACCCATTTTCCCACGTTGTGGCGCTGTACGTGGGAGAGGGGTCCAAGAGAGAACATTGCAGCCTGCTCAGCATTTGCCCCTTTACCACTAAACAAAGGGGCTCTGCTGAGAGACAGGCAGTTTCCTCCGCTGCCCCAACCCCAGCTGGTTTTCACAATCAGAAGCAATGTGGCTTTATTGTCCCCTGATGCTGGAACCATGAGCTGCCTGGTCAGGTCTGGGGCTGGGAGAGCTCTGAAGGTGGTGCTGCCGCCAAAAGGGCCACGTGCTACCAGTGCTGCCTCAGGAGTCACCATACCCTCACCTCTCCACCCTGGCTCTGACCCTCCTACCTGTCTGGATGGACGTTTCATTTCTTTGTTGCAATTCACCTCAGTTCGATTTTCTGGAGCTTTTGAATTTTTAAAAATTAGTTTAGAGGTAGATGTGTTCCTTCTTAGTTGTGAAGAGAGACACAACGTGTCTACCTACGCCTCCATCTTGGCCAGAGGGAAGAGCCTCTGAATTTGTACAGGTTGGTCCAAATCCACCAGTCAGAAGCATGGGTGGCTTGGAGGCTCCCCAACTTGCAGTGAGGGTAGCCTTGTTAGGAATGTACCCTTAATCTGTGGATGGTGTCTGCACCAACGTGGGGCGGTTAGTGCCATAATTCCAAGGCCGGCTTACAGGAAGTCACCCTGGCCTTTCTGGGCGGACCTTCAAGTTCCATCCCAAGTGTCCTTCCAAGAGGAAAGCACAGGGGAAACGGACCCAGAGGAGAAAGCAATGGGACAAGGGAGACAAGATGCTACGCTACTGGCTTTGAAATGCCACAGGCCAGAAACTGAGAGGGAGGCTACTATTGGAGCTGGAGGACAAGGAAACAGGTTCCTCCTGGAGCTTCCAGAGGGAATCTGGCCCTGGTGGCACCCCTTGATTTTGGCTCAGTGAAACCAAGGTAGGGCTTTTTGTTTTCTTTCGTTCCTTACCAGAGGATGTTTATTTGAGAGAGAGAGAGACAGAGAGAGACAGAGAGAGAGAGAGAGAGAGAGAGAGAGAAACAGCAATGTGAGAAAGCAACATGGACCAGTAGCCTCCCGTATGGGCCAGGAGCGGGATCAAAACCAGAACTTTAAGGTGTACAGGATGACACTCCAACGAAATGAGCCCCCTGGCCAGGCCCAGAGTGGGTGCTGTCTTAAGTCATCCAGTGGTGGTCATTTGTTACAGCAACCCTGAACTCGCAACACTCCCTCCAGGCAGACCTCCTGAAGGTTGGTCAGTCTGGCTGCCAGTTCACTAGGCATGCTCTCTGTCCAGGCGTCAGATGGCTCCTGGGCCTGGCCAGGGCCTCGCCCAGAGCTGCCATGCAGAGGCTCAGAGAAGGGCAGGAGCACTGGTAGGTTATATGGAAAAGGCACACCTGGCCAGGGTGTTTGGGTGGTGTTCTCTCTCCCTCCAGCTCAGATGGTGCCCTCAAGGCTGAGCATTCACAGGGTTCCCAGCAGCTTTGGATTTGGACTCAGTTCTACAGAGAACTACAGGCTGCTGGCCATTACACCTTTTAGTTAGACCTGCCTCCACTGGAAATTTTAAGACAGCCCCAAGGTTGCAGGACAGAGGCTGAACCTTTGGGAGGACAGAGTGAATTCAGGTCAAGTCTCCACTTGATAAAACCAGGCTTTGTGCCCCTTGTACCTCGCAAAGGGGCTCAGCCATACTTAATACCTTCCAACACCCTCGACCTGCAAACTCTCCCTTCCCGAGTCCATGTGCTGAAATCTCATCGTCCCTTGAGAGTTCATCTTCCCTATGATGCGTTTCCTGATCATTCCCCCAAGTGGTCACAGAACCAAAGTGCCCGAGACATAGGCCCCTGCTCATCAGATCCCTGCAGGGCCCCCCACCACATGCCTCAGGGCTTTGTCTCAAGCTGCCTGAAACCTCCTCCACAATTCAGTGACAGTCTCCTCAAGAAAAGGGGCCATCACTTTGGTACCTCAGCACAGCCTCTCTCCCCTCGGACACAGTCAGCTCCTTCAAATGCATCTGTGCCACTCAGGCATGCATTTGAACCACTGGTCACATTGCTCCTGTGCCCAGCTGGATCAGAATGAGACAGTCAGGTGGAGGTCAGGGCAAGGACATGGCCTGTGTCACTTGTGTGTCCCCAGCACCCCACCACCCTCCTGGCCCAGTGCAGGCCACTTGAGGGGTTTGGAGGCATCATAGAGCCATGAGGTCACTCAGAGAGGTGGGGGTCACTCACAGGGATCATACCAGGGTCTCTGGGGGTAGAGCTGAGAAGCGCCAAAATTCACATCTCACACATTTATTGATGCTCTCCAGGCTTCAAGGACGGTTCACTAAACCCCTATCTTTGAGGTCTCTCAGTGTGGGGGAAAATGCACAAAAAAACAAACAGCTAGCCTCTGAGTCACCTGACCTTGACTGGGGGGGGAGGGGGCAGGTCAAAGGGCCCAGGAGTCAGGAATTGAGAATCCTGTGGGAGACGTTATGGTGAGGTTGGAGAGGAGGTCCCAGGGTGAGGACCCTGGGCTGGACTGAGTTGGACTGCTCCTCCTCAGTAGCCGTGGGTGGGAGAAGGAAACACACACACACAGGAGATGGTGGGGCAGAGCCAGGAGGGTGAGCAGCTGGGGCAATGACATGGGGAGGCGGTGGGTGTGGCTCGAGGAAATCCCTGGGCTCAGCAGCTGAGCCTCTTCTCGCAGATCCAGGGGTCCCTCACACTGTCGCAAGGGGCGTCGTTCCATAGCCCCGTGTGTAGCATCATGACGCAGTCCTCATGCCCCCTAGAGTCATTGGGCTCGCCCTGATTCCAGTGACTGCAGAGTTTGGTGCAGGTGTTGCTGGAGGTCGAGGCCCACCACGGCCCTGAGGTCCAGCCTGTTTATTGCTCGGGTCTAACCTAGATACCCTGAGGGTCTTACTTCAGCAAGCACCTGGTATATAACTACATAAGCCCCAGAAATTGTCCCTCAACCGGTTCCTGGTGGCCAGCTAGCTCATCCCTAAGAAGTCCCTGACATCTGTCCAATGGACTGCCCCTACAGGATGCTGTCCCTTTCCACAAGTCCCTTTCCTCACCTGAAGCTCAGCGGAACTCCGTCCACCCACTGATAGCCTTGGATCTTGTTCGCGCGGCGCACGGCCTGGAGGCCCAGCCAGTAACCGCGGCCTCGGGTATTCCGAGTTAGGAAGCTCTGGGTGGAAGGGGAGACGGAACTCTCGAGTGCCTGGGGCCAGCAGACACCTCCCGGGCCACGCTCCCTCCAGCCCGCTGCTGCTCCTCCTCTGGCTCCGACCTGACTGCCCAGCTGGCTGCTCACCTGCTCCTCCAGGTTCCCGACAATCACCAGGTGCGCGCCCACATCCTCGCAGTTGCGATTCGCCTTTGCCCAGGCCACCGGCTCCTCCGCAAAGAGGTAGCAGGAACCCTGGAAGAGCAGCCACGACGCGGGGCACTGCCCGCAGGAACCTGTGGGGTGGCAAAGGTCAATGAAGTAGACGGTTCCCAGGGGGAGCAGATGCAGGGGCTGCGGGCGCAGGGGCAGAGCCATGGGAAGGGCGGAGCCTGGCGGATCAGGGAACCCACCAGGCCCCAAGGCAGGGTCCACTTATCCCCCTCTCCCCCTCCGATATCCCGTTCTGCTCACTGTTTCCAACTCGGACCGCCTCTAATGCCCGGAACAGCTCACTGCGGATTTCCTCACGGTCCCTTCCCGCTTCGGCCAAGCTCTTGGTCACTGAGAGGTTAAGGGAGTCCCGATTATAGCTGGGGTCAGGGTCCGCAGGAGGGTTGAGATTAGGTAAAGGGCAGCATCAATGCCTGTGGTCAGTGTTACGGTCAGAATATCAGGGTCGAGGACTGTTCTAGCTGGGACGGTCCCCGGGTGGTCGGGGTTAGGAGTTGTAGTCAAGGGGCAGAGTCTAGGGCTCCGGGTCAGGGTGGGGGACACGATCGGGGTCAGAGGTGAAGATCGAAAACAGCAGGTTGTGAATTAAAGGTCGGGGAACCGTAAGGTGAGGGATCGGGTCGCGGCAGCTTCGCGCCCTCACCGCGCTGGCTCAGTTCTTCCAGCGCGCTCGCCTGCTGGATCAGCTTCAGCTGCGCCTGGTCCAGCTCCGCGCGCGCGGTCTTCAGCTGCGCCTGCGCGCTCAGGCCTGTGAGGGGGCGGGGCGCCTGAGTCTCCCCGCAATCCTGGCCCCTGGACCCGCCCAAGCCCCCGGGCCCCGCCGCTCAGTCTCACAGCAGCTGTGGCAGGCTCCGACCTGGTCCTTCAACGCGCCCAGCGCCGCCGTCTGCTCCGAGGCTGGAACGACCCCGGCCCACCCATACACACCAAGTCACCCGCGGGGACTCGTGGGACCTAACCCTTCCCCACTCCGGGGCCAGCTTCCGGGACCTTGGGGTACCCGCCCACCTACTCACAAGCCCAGGAGCCCCTGGTCTGCACGCACCGTTGGCCCTCAGCAGGTTCTGGCGTCCGAGCAACTCCCCTCGCTGCATGGAGGCTGCGGAAAGAGGCTCCTGCAGGCGCGGCCCCACCCAGGGACTCAGGAATCTCCCCACGCCCGACGCCCGGGCGCACCTCTCAGTCTTGAGAGGCAGAGGGGAGGCGGGGCAGGCGTACAGTGCACGTGATGCGTCCCCGTGCCAGGGGGAGACAGGCACACCGGGCCATGCACATACATTCAGGCCTACACACGCATGTGTGTGTGTGTGTGCACATAGCCCAAAGATGCACACGAACTGCTCACCTGTGTTCACACTCAGCCCCAGGTTAGGGTCAGAGACCCAGCTTGTTGGGGGGCGGGGGCCCTGGGGCGAAAGGAAGAACTAAGCAGGGAGTTCAGGGTCGGGAAGGGCTGGGACACAATCTCCCCATGGTACACACTCACCCCTGGAAAGTAGGATGCTCAGGATGAGGGCCCACAGGGCTGTGGTGACCAGGAGAGCCAGGGCTAGGAGGAGGAGTCGCCGTCCCCAGCACCCTTGGATGACAATGGAACTCCTGGGTCCACCCTGTACCAGGACAGTCCCGGCTCCCAGGGCCACAAGGACCCAGCACTGGACACTTGGGTCCCAGGGGACTAGGACTCAGGGAAGTTAAGTAGCTTGCCTGTGGTTGTCTACATGGAGTTGGCACTAAAGCCAATGACGTCTCTCCTGCACCCAAAATTCGCTCCCTCTCTGGGCTGTTATCCTCCCTTCCCCCATCAAACCCCAAGTCAGAGGGACCCAAGGGGCCCAGCGAGGCAGTCCCATTGCTTGTCATACCTCCAGGGACATCCTTGAACCCGCCATCCCACTTGCTGTACCCGACGGTGTCCATGATGAACAGTCTCCCAGCCCTGGGCATGGATGTAAATGTGGCTCCCTGCCTCACCCCACCCTGTCCCGCCTCCTCTCTCTTCCTTCCTTTCCATCTGCTGAGTGTCAATTCTGGGTACTAAGGACCCATTGACCAATCACAGGGCTGGCTGGCCCTTTCTGGGCTGGGGTAAGGGTGAGGTGGGGAAGGGGAAGTGGAAGAATGGGGGGTGTGAAGGGGAGTAGGGTGTGTGTGTCGGGGGCTGTGCTGCAGAGAGTGGAGGTTGGTGGGCAGTGCGGTGTGGGCATGCTCCTGTGTGTGTCTTTGTGCACGTGTGCTGGCTCAGGGGCTTTGCTTTGGAGCTAGGTGCCTGTGTCTTACCGGTCAGAGGCTGGGCTCCCTCCCAGGAGGGGCAGGCAGAACCTGTCCAAGCTCCAGCCCCTCTTCCTGGGCCCCTGACAAAGCCCCCTCAGGCCTGGACCCCCAGGCTAGCTCAGCTTCCCTCCTCAACTCTCCCGCAGATCGTGCCAGAGGCTGACCCTTAATCCAGTCCTTGGCCAGAAGGGAGAACACAGGATGGTCAGCTCAGCTTCTGGACTTAAATCCTGGATGGTTGGGTGGAGGGTGTATGCATGTAGCTTCCAGAAGCCTCAGTTTTCTCCTCTGTGCAAAGGGGCACAGTGACAGGCCTCTCTCAAAGGGATGCTGTGATAAGGAAATGAGGTGATGCATCTCAGGCGCTGGCACCATCCCCAGGCCCCAAACCCATGAACTGCATGTCCATTCATTCTCTCTGTCAACAACTGCTGAGCTCCCCCAGGTACCAGGCTCCCATCTAGGACCTGGGCATTGTCCCATCATGGGGCCAAGGTGTGACGGGCCCAGGGTGGGAAATGGGCGTCCAGTTGAAGAACCAAGCAGGCAATTAATTCCACAGCCTGGAACAGAACTGATCACAGGGGAATTCACTGGAGGGCGCATCCAGCCCAAGTGCAACAGTGGGCCATGCAAGTCTGTGCAGGTGACCCCCACTACCAGACTGCCGCTGTGACTCTGTACAGTCTAACTGAGGTCACAAAGATGACAAGACAAGAAGACCTAGACTGCAGTGCACACCAAAGACCACCCCTTCTGCTGGCCTTGGGAGGGACGGCTGTTTCAACGGATGCTACCACCAGTTTGATGTTTATCTCACTTGTCACGCCACTCTGGCTGTTACTGATGGAAATACTTATCGCTACATTTTAAGGGACACATAATCACCAGGGAGAAGGCTTGAAATGCTTGCTGAGGACGCTGGGGTTGGTCACAGCAGCACATTTAGAGATGAAGTGAAATCCGGACACGGAGAGGGGGCTGGTTTTGTTCTCGTCTGCATCTATGAGCAGGCACATAGGTGCAAGCACATCAACGCCCAAATGAGCCAATTCCCTCCTTGCAGCCAACGTCCTAGGAGGGGGTAGGGAGAGACAGTAACTCATGAACATGATGAAAAAGCAAGTGGTTCTCACCTGCAAGGCAGGGCACATTGGGTCATGTCTGGAGACATCTGCGGTGTTCACAAGTTGGGGGCAGGGTGTGATAGTGGCATCTGGCGGGTGCAGACCAAGGATGCTGCTCAATACTGGTCCCCAGCACTGAAGGTGAAAACCCTAACATCAGATACTACAAAGCCCTAAGGGCTGTGGAACAAAACGTCAAGTAGGACAAAGAGCTTGGGTGTGCTGGGCTGGGGCAGGGCCAATGAATCAGGTGGCCACGGTAGGCCTTGCTGAGAAGGTAAAATGTTGTGTGTGTGTCTCTCTCGGTGTCTCTTTATTGTTTGTAATTGAGCATTGCCAATGTTCCAGCCTCTCTCGTAAACAGAACAGAACAGAAGCGTAAACACCCCCCTCCTGTAATCCTCTCAACAACCCTAAGAAATAACAAACTTTATCCACATTTTATCTAAATTTTCATTTTTTCCTCCCCTTTTGCAGGAAGGAACGAGAGAGATGTACACCACAAAATAAACTTAAAAGATAAGAGAATTTATTTTAGAAAAGGAAGGCTAAGGGGAAATAAGGATCTGGAAGGGAACGTGAGTCTGAAAGACTGCGCTGGGGCACAAAGTTCAGAGGGAGGTGCCAGGCTCGTGACCAACCCAGGCCCCCCTTTGTGGCAGCAGGAAGGCGGGTTCTGACACCCGGGCAAGGGCAGAGAATTCTGTCTGGGGAACCTGCCCGAGCTGAAGGGTGCACCTCTCACCCGCTGAGCTTCGCCTGAATGCAGAGGCCCTTTTCCTCCACTGGGCAGAGGCAGCCGGCTTGGCTCACAGCCAGGTGTGTGTCAGGAGGGGCAGGGTGGCCTCCACTCACAGTGAATGGCCGTCAACACTGCCCAGCGGCCTCTAGGCTTGGTTCAGGGAGTGCTGCGAGTGAGGGGTTCAAGGCCACGGACAGGAGCCTGAGGGGTGCAGGGCCAGCTCTGGACTTCTGTGGGTACCTGGGAAGTGCCTGTCACTCAGTTACAGGCTGCCCCACCCCCACCCTGTCTCCATGGGGTCCAAATAGAGTCCTGAGCTGAGGGCAAAGGATCATTTAAGCACAGTGGGAGGAACTCTGTTCCATACCGAATCAGGAAGTGTAAAAAGGTCACCGATGATGAGCCAGGTGGTAACCTCGGGAAGGTCATTAGCCTCTGGGTACCCGGTTTCTGCATCTTTACTGTGTGCAGGTGATGAAGCCCTTGTGACTCAGTTTCTTATGTTTCTGTCACCTTGAAGAAGACAGCCATGAATGTACGGTGAAATATTTAGTATGTCCTCCTTGTCCCCCAATCATCCCTGATGTGTTTTCTGTCCTTAGATTAGTCAGCGTAAATTCTCATAGTTCATTCCTTTTTATTGTCAAGTAGAGTTCTGTTGTGTGGAAACACCAGCCTGATCATGCATCCTCCTGTGGATGGACAATGGGGCTGTTCCCAGTTTGGGGCTATTAGGATTTTGAACCTAAGTCGGTGAGTATTTTGAGCCCCCCTTGCCTACATTCGCCATCTGCTCATCAATGCTCCCTGTACCGTGGTCCTCTTTTCCCTGCCCCACCTCCTCCCCTGGTGCCTCTTGGGATCACCTCTTCGTAAAAAGCAGTTACAACCAGATCACCCTCTAGGGCTCTGCCTCTTGGGAAGTCCAAGTCAAGTTGCTAAGCATTTGCCTTTTCCATCACAATGTTCCTAGGTGGGCTGTGGCTGGGTTGCTCTGTTGATTGGAGTGTCATCTCCTGACAAAAAGGTTTCGGGTTCCCTCTCCTGTAGGGCACATACAGGAACCAACCAATGAGCACATCAATAAGTGGAGGAACAAATCTCTTTCTCTCTCTCTACCTTGCAAATTTTTATTTATTTATTTATTTATTTATGCAAATAAAAAAAATTGAAGAAAATGTCCTTGGCTCTTCTTGTGCAATATCTTAGGATGATTTTTTAAAAATTGCCACAGCTTAAATGTTTTTCAATTACTAACCCATGCATATAGAACCAAAATATACCAATCTATACAATAAAAACTAAAGCTCCCTCCCTTCCCCATCCTTCTAGCCAAAAACATGGCCCTTCCCAGATGTAACCTCTACCATATTCCAAATCATCTGGTTGTTGAACTCTTTTAAATGTCCTTGGCAATTCTTCAATAAAATATTCATGACTAGGCACAGCAGTGAAACTATTCTGTGTGAGACGACAGTGGTGGATAGATGTCCTGATGCATTTGTCCAAACCCACAGAATGCGCACTAGCAGAAGAGAAGCTAACAGAAACTGTGGGCTCTGGGTGACAATGACATGTCAACGTGGGTTCACCGATTGTAAACAAGGTGCCACTCTGGTGGGGAAGCTGATAATGGCAGAGTCTGTGCCTTGTGGGGCCAGAGAGTACATGACAACTCCCTCTCCTTTCTGTGCAACCTTGCTAGGAATCTAAAACCACTTGAAAACATAAAGTCCAAGTAAATTTAGATAACTGGTCTGGTTTTCCTCTCAGAACAATTGCAATGTAGATGGCATGGAGGAATTGTGCAGGTGCGACCATTATGAGAGAGAACGGTATGTGTGTAACCCCTGAAAAATATTTACTTATTACCTGGCTGGTTTTGTTGAATGTTCAAACATCTTTATGACACTTTCATGAGGAGAAGGGACTTCTCAATCAACTGGGGTTACATGGTGACTCACCTCATAGGAGGACAGCCATGTGTCTCAACCTTTTTCCCTTTTCCCATTTTCATTCCTAATCAAGTGACCTCTATAAACATTTCCCCTAACTGTCTCCCCATATTAAATATTAAGGAATAAGATTTTGTTGGGTAGAGCTGAGCTTTCCACAAGGCAGGGATATACCTAAGATGTTTCTCCCTCTTGGCGCAATAGCAAGATCCTTGGGCATGCATGAAACAGGGGAAGGTGAAGAAACCTGGATGACATGCTCTTAACCAGGGGCAGCCTTCACCATGTGGTAGTCACATGGACATCACATGCTCTCCTCTTCAATACCATGTGATGACTAGAGCATTTCTTCTTTGTTGTATTCTTCCCCCATATCTATAACTTCAGTCCAGTGATAAGAAATTAGCAGGGGGGAAAAAAGTGATGAAGGACCATCTACAGAACTGTCAACATCAGGAAAGGCAAGGAAGGAAATGGTCAGAGTCTGGGGGAGACAGCAGAGACAGTGTAATAGTCAACTGAGTAGCAGAAGGGAAACAAAGGCAGGACCCTCACCATTACAATCTAACAAAGAACTTAATACAGAAAGCTAGAAGCAGAGGAAGACTTGTCTCATCCGCTGACCCAGTGATCCTGAGCCTGTTCTGATAAGGCTGCCAGGCATTCTGAACAACACAAGTAAACTGTGATAGTGCAGGACAGGGAGGGGCGGGGGGAGCCCTTGAGAGTCTGTGTGTGTCATCTCCACTAGCTGGGAAAGGAAAACCTTGAAGCTGTGCTTTCATCCCAAGGCCAGAAAGGTGGGAGAGGGTCCACAGTGTCCAAAGAAGAAGCCTATAAAACAACCTTGGTTCATTGCTTACCTCTGGTCACTATGTGTTTTAAGGGAGAGTTCCTAGTGCTTACAGAAAGAACCCATAAAAAGCCCTGGGTAACTGCCCCAACTTTAATGAACTGCCTCCCTTCACTTACATGTTTTATAACAAGATGAACAAATGGAGTCTAGAGCAAGAGAAGGATTCAGGCTAACAGACCCTCACACATACCTAAGTTAAGTAGTCATGTCCCCCCACAAAAAAGCTGGCACCACCTTCATCCACCAATAAAATTGTAAATTCTTCACCCCCATCCCACCAACTATATATGTCTTCAGAACAAAGGACTTGCTCTCTTAGCGCTCTGAGTGCTCTTAGCTGCCCTGGCTCTCTTGGCCCCTTTGCCACATGGGGGGACCCCTGGCTTCCCTGCCATGGGGCCTCTGGCCACACTCTGGGCACTCTTGACTATCTGGCCACCCTAGGGTGAGCTTGCCACCCTGGCCCTTGGCCCCCTTGTTTTTGCTCTCCCATTCCTTAATTAACTTTGCATGCACCCTAAAGGCTCACTGATCTGTAATTCTTACTGCACTGGTGAGAAGAACCAGGGTTTCTCAGGTAACAACAGGATGGCTGCTGTGGGCTGAATTGTGCCTCCCTCCAATTCCTGTGTTGGAGCCCTAACCTCCAGCACTGCAGAGTGTAAGTGTTCAGTGAGGATTGGGATCTTTTCAGAGGTGATTGGGCTGAAATGAGGTAGGCCAGTAGGATGGATCCTAATCCAATCTGACTAGTGTGCTTATAAGAAGAGGAGATGAGGGCGAAGATGCCCAAAGGGGAGACTATTGAGGACACAGGAGGAAGATGCTGACCTGTGAGCTGACAAGAGAGACTGCAGGAGAAACCAGCCCTGAGGACATCTTGATTCCCTACTGCCAGCTTCCAGCACTGGAAGACCCTACAGTGCAGGGCCTACGCTCTGTTGCTGGAGCCGCCCAGTCTGTGGCCCTTCCTCAAGCATCCCCAGCAAAGGAATTCAATGGCTAAATGCAACGTGGCTGCAACCCTGTAACAGAGAAAGACTGTGAGAAAAGCACAGAGTCTGCTGAAGTTGGTAGTATTGTAGTATTGATTTCCTCCTTCTGACACAAGCATGGCAGGAGTGGAAGATGTTAACCTCAGAGGAGGTGGAGGGAAGGCTACATGGGGCCCTCTCTGCTGTCACTGCAACTCATCTGTAAATCTAAAATTGTTTCAAAGTAAAAAGTTTGAAATAAATTTTTAAAAATCTATTTAGGATTCCACTTACATGAGGTACATACAATGGTGAAATTCACAGAAACAGAAAGAATGGTGGTTGTTAGGAGCTGAAGGGAGGGGAAATGCTGACAGAGTTTCAGCTTAGGGTGATGGAACAGTTTTGGCGATGGATGGTGGGGATGCACTTAATGTACACAGGGCCCCTGAAAGGTGCACTTAAAATGGCGAGGATGGCAGATTTCATGTCTTGTGTATTTTAACACAATTAAAGAATTCTATCAAAAATCTACTTAGGATTTTTATTGGGATGTCATTAAATTTATAAATTAATTTGGGAAGAATTAAACTCTTTAAAACACTGAGTGTTCTTCTGGTGAACTCGTGTTGTGTCTTGATTTGTTCAGATCTTAGTTGACGTAAATACTTTTACCCATGTTCTTGTTAAAATTATCCTTTTTAAAAAGTATTTTATGTATTTTTAGAAAGAGGAGAAGAGAGGCAGAAAGAGAAGGAGAGAAATGTGTAGTTGCCTCTTATGTGACCCCAACTGGTACCCAACCGGGAATTGAACCAGTGACTCCTTGGTTTGCAGGCCAGTACCTAATCCACTGAGCCACACTCTCAGGGCTATTCTTTAATTTTCTAAGGTTTCCTCCTTTGGGGAAGAGGAATTGTTCCTTTTCCTATTTTCAGATGCTGATTTCTAGAGAGCTGATCTTGCTGCATCCATTCACTAGTCCAAAAGCTAAGTCTCCAAGGACTTTCTAAGAGAGCTGGTCACAGCTTCAAAATACTGGTGACTTTGACACTTTTTACAAGTCCTTTTTATTTTCTTATTGCATTGGCAAAAATAGCAACATCTTTATTGCTATATTTATTTATAAAATAAATTTTAAAAAAATTTTGGACATCTTTATTTCATTCTTAACTTTACCAAAACTGGTTCTGAGAATTCACTAGTAAATTAGGCATTTCTGCAGTTTCCTGGAAATAACCACTTATCAAATTAAGGAAGTTTTATCCTGGTTTTTGTTTACTAAGCATTTGTTCTCTTGAGTTTATCTGCACTCTAGTGAAGAATAAGTGTTGAGTAGACAGATCTCATAATTAATGTGGAGTGACCAAAAACAAATTGTGGAAGGATATGAACCACATGGTATCATGTGTATAAAGCTTCCAGATATGCAAAGCATCCCCCTATATTGTCTAAATGAACTCATGGTCATAGTGTGTTTGAGTACATGGTAAATCAAGGTGGAGGGGGTGTAGTTCCACTGAGGGATGAAAGGAATGGGACCATTAGGGGGGTACACAGGACTTCCATTATCTGTTCAAATTTAGTTTTTTCTTTTTAATGAACGTATTGGAGTGACATTGGTTAATAAAATTCTATAGGCTTCAGGTGTACAATTCTACAATACATCATCTATTGTGTTGGCTTGTGTGTTCAACCTCACTGATTTATTTACTTTTAAAAGGACATGACGAATGTGAAGATGTCAAAACTTGATGAAGCTAAGTGACTTTTTTTTCCTTTTAGCAAGCGTAATTTTTTTTGTAATAAAAAAGCAAAGCTAGCCTGCAAACCCAAAGGTTGCTGGTTTGATTCACAGCCAGAGCACATAACCAGGTTGCAAGCCAGGTCTCCAGCCAGGTCCATAGCTGGAGGCAGGTGAATGGTAACCATACATTGATGTTCCTCTCCCTCTCCACCTCTTTCCCTTCCTGGCAACAAACCTGTTCCTTGATAAAAGGATAAAGACTTAGTTTTTGTTTGTTTGTTTGTTTTTTAAAGATTTTGTTATTCTCCAGAGAGAGGGGAAGGGAGAGAGGCAGAGAGGGAGAGAGACATCAATGTATGGTTGCATTTCACCTGCCTCCAGCCACAGATCTGGCTGGAGACCTTGCTTGCAACCTGGTTATGTGCCCTGGCTGGGGAATCGAACCTGCGACCTTTGGGTTCGCAGGCCGGCACCTTATCCACTGTGCCACCAGCCAGGGCTGAAGACTTAGTTTTAACGAATGGAAATAAAAAGTGTAAGAGAGAAGAGGGAGGTCAATAGAAAATGAGATAGAAAATGAAGGAATTGTGAATTTCACTTGATAAATTTGTTTTTAGAAAGCAAAAATAAACCAAAAGAAGACAGGGGTAGGGAATTTCTTTTTAATCTTCACATGAGGACATTTTTTTCATTGCTTTTTAGAGAGAGGTGAAGGGAGGGACACAGAGAGAGAGAAACGGCAATTGGTTGCCTTCTCAAATGTGCCCCGAATGACCAGGGATCAAATCCACAACCTGGGTATATGCCTTGACCTTATTTCAAACCCTTGATCTTTCGGTCGCTGGAACAAAGGCATAATACACTGAACCACAGTGCAGGATGGGAATTTTTAAAATAGAAGATGAGGTTATTAAGGAAAAATAGCAAAAACAACCAGTTTGAAAGAGCTTTATATGTATTAATTTATAGAAGTTCATAGAAGTGCAACGAGGGAGGAACTACTGCTAATATTATTCCCTTTTTATACATGGGAAACTGAAACAGAGAAAGCTGGTTTTTTGATTCTCCTAGGATTATGTAGCTTGCAAGTGATATAGCTGGGATTTAACCCAGGCAGTTTGACCCTTAACTGGTAAACAATACCATGTCTTTAAGCCAAAAAGGCCAGAAAGAATAAATAAAACCTGTTTTTTTTCTTTTTTCCCCCTTTTTTAAGATTTTACTTGTTATGTTTAGAGAGAGGGGAAGGGAGAGAGGCAGAGAAGGAGAGAAACATCAATGTTTCATTGCCTTTCACCTGCCTCCAGCTAAGGACCTGGCTGGAGACCTGGCCTGCAACCTGGTTATGTGCCCTGGCTGGGAATCAAACCAGCGACCTATGGGTTCGCAGGCCAGCACCTATCCACTGAGCAACCAGCCAGGACTAAAAACCTGTTTTTTAGACAAGACTCACAAACAAGATATACTTGATGAGAACCTGGAGTGAGAGAGGAACTACAGTGGCATTAGACCTGAGGAGAACAGTACATGTGCCTAACTGACCACGAATTTGAAGATCAGCTCCTAATAAAATATGACCCAAGTAAAAGAGAAGTTTTACAAATGTGGTCTAATTTATTAATTACTCTTCTATTGCCTTCCTGATAGTTTGACTAAGAAACCATCTCTAACCAGATTTTCTTCCAAAAGTTTAGCTTTTCAAATGTTACTTTAGATGCATCTGGGCAGGAATTAGCTCTCTGATTTGGCATTACATGGCCAAGAACTTCTGCAGAGTGCATGCCAGGCACTCAGTAACGAATGGTTAAGAGAATTGATGAGGGGCCATAGCAGCACTGAGTAAACATCTGTTAGCTGAGCTAGTGAGGGGCTGTTGTGCCCACTTGAAGGGTATGAGCTGTGATGAACTAACACAGGGCAAAGGGAAGCAACCCCTGTCCACTTAAACATTCACACATAGAAGTTCAAAGTCCTAATAGCTCCAAACTGAAAACAGCCCCATTGTCCATCCACAGGAGGATGCATGATCAGGCTGGTGTTTCCACACAACAGAACTCTACTTGACAATAAAAAGGAATGAACTATGAGAATTTACGCTGACTAATCTAAGGACAGAAAACACATCAGGGATGATTGGGGGACAAGGAGGACATACTAAATATTTCACCGTACATTCATGGCTGTCTTCTTCAAGGTGACAGAAACATAAGAAACTGAGTCACAAGGGCTTCATCACCTGCACACAGTAAAGATGCAGAAACCGGGTACCCAGAGGCTAATGACCTTCCCGAGGTTACCACCTGGCTCATCATCGGTGACCTTTTTACACTTCCTGATTCGGTATGGAACAGAGTTCCTCCCACTGTGCTTAAATGATCCTTTGCCCTCAGCTCAGGACTCTATTTGGACCCCATGGAGACAGGGTGGGGGTGGGGCAGCCTGTAACTGAGTGACAGGCACTTCCCAGGTACCCACAGAAGTCCAGAGCTGGCCCTGCACCCCTCAGGCTCCTGTCCGTGGCCTTGAACCCCTCACTCGCAGCACTCCCTGAACCAAGCCTAGAGGCCGCTGGGCAGTGTTGACGGCCATTCACTGTGAGTGGAGGCCACCCTGCCCCTCCTGACACACACCTGGCTGTGAGCCAAGCCGGCTGCCTCTGCCCAGTGGAGGAAAAGGGCCTCTGCATTCAGGCGAAGCTCAGCGGGTGAGAGGTGCACCCTTCAGCTCGGGCAGGTTCCCCAGACAGAATTCTCTGCCCTTGCCCGGGTGTCAGAACCCGCCTTCCTGCTGCCACAAAGGGGGGCCTGGGTTGGTCACGAGCCTGGCACCTCCCTCTGAACTTTGTGCCCCAGCGCAGTCTTTCAGACTCACGTTCCCTTCCAGATCCTTATTTCCCCTTAGCCTTCCTTTTCTAAAATAAATTCTCTTATCTTTTAAGTTTATTTTGTGGTGTACATCTCTCTCGTTCCTTCCTGCAAAAGGGGAGGAAAAAATGAAAATTTAGATAAAATGTGGATAAAGTTTGTTATTTCTTAGGGTTGTTGAGAGGATTACAGGAGGGGGGTGTTTACGCTTCTGTTCTGTTCTGTTTACGAGAGAGGCTGGAACATTGGCAATGCTCAATTACAAACAATAAAGAGACACCGAGAGAGACACACACACAACATTTTACCTTCTCAGCAAGGCCTACCGTGGCCACCTGATTCATTGGCCCTGCCCCAGCCCAGCACACCCAAGCTCTTTGTCCTACTTGACGTTTTGTTCCACAGCCCTTAGGGCTTTGTAGTATCTGATGTTAGGGTTTTCACCTTCAGTGCTGGGGACCAGTATTGAGCAGCATCCTTGGTCTGCACCCGCCAGATGCCACTATCACACCCTGCCCCCAACTTGTGAACACCGCAGATGTCTCCAGACATGACCCAATGTGCCCTGCCTTGCAGGTGAGAACCACTTGCTTTTTCATCATGTTCATGAGTTACTGTCTCTCCCTACCCCCTCCTAGGACGTTGGCTGCAAGGAGGGAATTGGCTCATTTGGGCGTTGATGTGCTTGCACCTATGTGCCTGCTCATAGATGCAGACGAGAACAAAACCAGCCCCCTCTCCGTGTCCGGATTTCACTTCATCTCTAAATGTGCTGCTGTGACCAACCCCAGCGTCCTCAGCAAGCATTTCAAGCCTTCTCCCTGGTGATTATGTGTCCCTTAAAATGTAGCGATAAGTATTTCCATCAGTAACAGCCAGAGTGGCGTGACAAGTGAGATAAACATCAAACTGGTGGTAGCATCCGTTGAAACAGCCGTCCCTCCCAAGGCCAGCAGAAGGGGTGGTCTTTGGTGTGCACTGCAGTCTAGGTCTTCTTGTCTTGTCATCTTTGTGACCTCAGTTAGACTGTACAGAGTCACAGCGGCAGTCTGGTAGTGGGGGTCACCTGCACAGACTTGCATGGCCCACTGTTGCACTTGGGCTGGATGCGCCCTCCAGTGAATTCCCCTGTGATCAGTTCTGTTCCAGGCTGTGGAATTAATTGCCTGCTTGGTTCTTCAACTGGACGCCCATTTCCCACCCTGGGCCCGTCACACCTTGGCCCCATGATGGGACAATGCCCAGGTCCTAGATGGGAGCCTGGTACCTGGGGGAGCTCAGCAGTTGTTGACAGAGAGAATGAATGGACATGCAGTTCATGGGTTTGGGGCCTGGGGATGGTGCCAGCGCCTGAGATGCATCACCTCATTTCCTTATCACAGCATCCCTTTGAGAGAGGCCTGTCACTGTGCCCCTTTGCACAGAGGAGAAAACTGAGGCTTCTGGAAGCTACATGCATACACCCTCCACCCAACCATCCAGGATTTAAGTCCAGAAGCTGAGCTGACCATCCTGTGTTCTCCCTTCTGGCCAAGGACTGGATTAAGGGTCAGCCTCTGGCACGATCTGCGGGAGAGTTGAGGAGGGAAGCTGAGCTAGCCTGGGGGTCCAGGCCTGAGGGGGCTTTGTCAGGGGCCCAGGAAGAGGGGCTGGAGCTTGGACAGGTTCTGCCTGCCCCTCCTGGGAGGGAGCCCAGCCTCTGACCGGTAAGACACAGGCACCTAGCTCCAAAGCAAAGCCCCTGAGCCAGCACACGTGCACAAAGACACACACAGGAGCATGCCCACACCGCACTGCCCACCAACCTCCACTCTCTGCAGCACAGCCCCCGACACACACACCCTACTCCCCTTCACACCCCCCATTCTTCCACTTCCCCTTCCCCACCTCACCCTTACCCCAGCCCAGAAAGGGCCAGCCAGCCCTGTGATTGGTCAATGGGTCCTTAGTACCCAGAATTGACACTCAGCAGATGGAAAGGAAGGAAGAGAGAGGAGGCGGGACAGGGTGGGGTGAGGCAGGGAGCCACATTTACATCCATGCCCAGGGCTGGGAGACTGTTCATCATGGACACCGTCGGGTACAGCAAGTGGGATGGCGGGTTCAAGGATGTCCCTGGAGGTATGACAAGCAATGGGACTGCCTCGCTGGGCCCCTTGGGTCCCTCTGACTTGGGGTTTGATGGGGGAAGGGAGGATAACAGCCCAGAGAGGGAGCGAATTTTGGGTGCAGGAGAGACGTCATTGGCTTTAGTGCCAACTCCATGTAGACAACCACAGGCAAGCTACTTAACTTCCCTGAGTCCTAGTCCCCTGGGACCCAAGTGTCCAGTGCTGGGTCCTTGTGGCCCTGGGAGCCTGGACTGTCCTGGTACAGGGTGGACCCAGGAGTTCCATTGTCATCCAAGGGTGCTGGGGACGGCGACTCCTCCTCCTAGCCCTGGCTCTCCTGGTCACCACAGCCCTGTGGGCCCTCATCCTGAGCATCCTACTTTCCAGGGGTGAGTGTGTACCATGGGGAGATTGTGTCCCAGCCCTTCCCGACCCTGAACTCCCTGCTTAGTTCTTCCTTTCGCCCCAGGGCCCCTGCCCCCCAACAAGCTGGGTCTCTGACCCTAACCTGGGGCTGAGTGTGAACACAGGTGAGCAGTTCGTGTGCATCTTTGGGCTATGTGCACACACACACACACACATGCGTGTGTAGGCCTGAATGTATGTGCATGGCCCGGTGTGCCTGTCTCCCCCTGGCACGGGGACGCATCACGTGCACTGTACGCCTGCCCCGCCTCCCCTCTGCCTCTCAAGACTGAGAGGTGCGCCCGGGCGTCGGGCGTGGGGAGATTCCTGAGTCCCTGGGTGGGGCCGCGCCTGCAGGAGCCTCTTTCCGCAGCCTCCATGCAGCGAGGGGAGTTGCTCGGACGCCAGAACCTGCTGAGGGCCAACGGTGCGTGCAGACCAGGGGCTCCTGGGCTTGTGAGTAGGTGGGCGGGTACCCCAAGGTCCCGGAAGCTGGCCCCGGAGTGGGGAAGGGTTAGGTCCCACGAGTCCCCGCGGGTGACTTGGTGTGTATGGGTGGGCCGGGGTCGTTCCAGCCTCGGAGCAGACGGCGGCGCTGGGCGCGTTGAAGGACCAGGTCGGAGCCTGCCACAGCTGCTGTGAGACTGAGCGGCGGGGCCCGGGGGCTTGGGCGGGTCCAGGGGCCAGGATTGCGGGGAGACTCAGGCGCCCCGCCCCCTCACAGGCCTGAGCGCGCAGGCGCAGCTGAAGACCGCGCGCGCGGAGCTGGACCAGGCGCAGCTGAAGCTGATCCAGCAGGCGAGCGCGCTGGAAGAACTGAGCCAGCGCGGTGAGGGCGCGAAGCTGCCGCGACCCGATCCCTCACCTTACGGTTCCCCGACCTTTAATTCACAACCTGCTGTTTTCGATCTTCACCTCTGACCCCGATCGTGTCCCCCACCCTGACCCGGAGCCCTAGACTCTGCCCCTTGACTACAACTCCTAACCCCGACCACCCGGGGACCGTCCCAGCTAGAACAGTCCTCGACCCTGATATTCTGACCGTAACACTGACCACGGGCATTGATGCTGCCCTTTACCTAATCTCAACCCTCCTGCGGACCCTGACCCCAGCTATAACCGGGACTCCCTTAACCTCTCAGTGACCAAGAGCTTGGCCGAAGCGGGAAGGGACCGTGAGGAAATCCGCAGTGAGCTGTTCCGGGCATTAGAGGCGGTCCGAGTTGGAAACAGTGAGCAGAACGGGATATCGGAGGGGGAGAGGGGGATAAGTGGACCCTGCCTTGGGGCCTGGTGGGTTCCCTGATCCGCCAGGCTCCGCCCTTCCCATGGCTCTGCCCCTGCGCCCGCAGCCCCTGCATCTGCTCCCCCTGGGAACCGTCTACTTCATTGACCTTTGCCACCCCACAGGTTCCTGCGGGCAGTGCCCCGCGTCGTGGCTGCTCTTCCAGGGTTCCTGCTACCTCTTCGCGGAGGAGCCGGTGGCCTGGGCAAAGGCGAATCGCAACTGCGAGGATGTGGGCGCGCACCTGGTGATTGTCGGGAACCTGGAGGAGCAGGTGAGCAGCCAGCTGGGCAGTCAGGTCGGAGCCAGAGGAGGAGCAGCAGCGGGCTGGAGGGAGCGTGGCCCGGGAGGTGTCTGCTGGCCCCAGGCACTCGAGAGTTCCGTCTCCCCTTCCACCCAGAGCTTCCTAACTCGGAATACCCGAGGCCGCGGTTACTGGCTGGGCCTCCAGGCCGTGCGCCGCGCGAACAAGATCCAAGGCTATCAGTGGGTGGACGGAGTTCCGCTGAGCTTCAGGTGAGGAAAGGGACTTGTGGAAAGGGACAGCATCCTGTAGGGGCAGTCCATTGGACAGATGTCAGGGACTTCTTAGGGATGAGCTAGCTGGCCACCAGGAACCGGTTGAGGGACAATTTCTGGGGCTTATGTAGTTATATACCAGGTGCTTGCTGAAGTAAGACCCTCAGGGTATCTAGGTTAGACCCGAGCAATAAACAGGCTGGACCTCAGGGCCGTGGTGGGCCTCGACCTCCAGCAACACCTGCACCAAACTCTGCAGTCACTGGAATCAGGGCGAGCCCAATGACTCTAGGGGGCATGAGGACTGCGTCATGATGCTACACACGGGGCTATGGAACGACGCCCCTTGCGACAGTGTGAGGGACCCCTGGATCTGCGAGAAGAGGCTCAGCTGCTGAGCCCAGGGATTTCCTCGAGCCACACCCACCGCCTCCCCATGTCATTGCCCCAGCTGCTCACCCTCCTGGCTCTGCCCCACCATCTCCTGTGTGTGTGTGTTTCCTTCTCCCACCCACGGCTACTGAGGAGGAGCAGTCCAACTCAGTCCAGCCCAGGGTCCTCACCCTGGGACCTCCTCTCCAACCTCACCATAACGTCTCCCACAGGATTCTCAATTCCTGACTCCTGGGCCCTTTGACCTGCCCCCTCCCCCCCCAGTCAAGGTCAGGTGACTCAGAGGCTAGCTGTTTGTTTTTTTGTGCATTTTCCCCCACACTGAGAGACCTCAAAGATAGGGGTTTAGTGAACCGTCCTTGAAGCCTGGAGAGCATCAATAAATGTGTGAGATGTGAATTTTGGCGCTTCTCAGCTCTACCCCCAGAGACCCTGGTATGATCCCTGTGAGTGACCCCCACCTCTCTGAGTGACCTCATGGCTCTATGATGCCTCCAAACCCCTCAAGTGGCCTGCACTGGGCCAGGAGGGTGGTGGGGTGCTGGGGACACACAAGTGACACAGGCCATGTCCTTGCCCTGACCTCCACCTGACTGTCTCATTCTGATCCAGCTGGGCACAGGAGCAATGTGACCAGTGGTTCAAATGCATGCCTGAGTGACACAGATGCATTTGAAGGAGCTGACTGTGTCCGAGGGGAGAGAGGCTGTGCTGAGGTACCAAAGTGATGGCCCCTTTTCTTGAGGAGACTGTCACTGAGTTGTGGAGGAGGTTTCAGGCAGCTTGAGACAAAGCCCTGAGGCATGTGGTGGGGGGCCCTGCAGGGATCTGATGAGCAGGGGCCTATGTCTCGGGCACTTTGGTTCTGTGACCACTTGGGGGAATGATCAGGAAACGCATCATAGGGAAGATGAACTCTCAAGGGACGATGAGATTTCAGCACATGGACTCGGGAAGGGAGAGTTTGCAGGTCGAGGGTGTTGGAAGGTATTAAGTATGGCTGAGCCCCTTTGCGAGGTACAAGGGGCACAAAGCCTGGTTTTATCAAGTGGAGACTTGACCTGAATTCACTCTGTCCTCCCAAAGGTTCAGCCTCTGTCCTGCAACCTTGGGGCTGTCTTAAAATTTCCAGTGGAGGCAGGTCTAACTAAAAGGTGTAATGGCCAGCAGCCTGTAGTTCTCTGTAGAACTGAGTCCAAATCCAAAGCTGCTGGGAACCCTGTGAATGCTCAGCCTTGAGGGCACCATCTGAGCTGGAGGGAGAGAGAACACCACCCAAACACCCTGGCCAGGTGTGCCTTTTCCATATAACCTACCAGTGCTCCCGCCCTTCTCTGAGCCTCTGCATGGCAGCTCTGGGCGAGGCCCTGGCCAGGCCCAGGAGCCATCTGACGCCTGGACAGAGAGCATGCCTAGTGAACTGGCAGCCAGACTGACCAACCTTCAGGAGGTCTGCCTGGAGGGAGTGTTGCGAGTTCAGGGTTGCTGTAACAAATGACCACCACTGGATGACTTAAGACAGCACCCACTCTGGGCCTGGCCAGGGGGCTCATTTCGTTGGAGTGTCATCCTGTACACCTTAAAGTTCTGGTTTTGATCCCGCTCCTGGCCCATATGGGAGGCTACTGGTCCATGTTGCTTTCTCACATTGCTGTTTCTCTCTCTCTCTCTCTCTCTCTCTCTGTCTCTCTCTGTCTCTCTCTCTCTCAAATAAACATCCTCTGGTAAGGAACGAAAGAAAACAAAAAGCCCTACCTTGGTTTCACTGAGCCAAAATCAAGGGGTGCCACCAGGGCCAGGTTCCCTCTGGAAGCTCCAGGAGGAACCTGTTTCCTTGTCCTCCAGCTCCAATAGTAGCCTCCCTCTCAGTTTCTGGCCTGTGGCATTTCAAAGCCAGTAGCGTAGCATCTTGTCTCCCTTGTCCCATTGCTTTCTCCTCTGGGTCCGTTTCCCCTGTGCTTTCCTCTTGGAAGGACACTTGGGATGGAACTTGAAGGTCCGCCCAGAAAGGCCAGGGTGACTTCCTGTAAGCCGGCCTTGGAATTATGGCACTAACCGCCCCACGTTGGTGCAGACACCATCCACAGATTAAGGGTACATTCCTAACAAGGCTACCCTCACTGCAAGTTGGGGAGTCTCCAAGCCACCCATGCTTCTGACTGGTGGATTTGGACCAACCTGTACAAATTCAGAGGCTCTTCCCTCTGGCCAAGATGGAGGCGTAGGTAGACACGTTGTGTCTCTCTTCACAACTAAGAAGGAACACATCTACCTCTAAACTAATTTTTAAAAATTCAAAAGCTCCAGAAAATCGAACTGAGGTGAATTGCAACAAAGAAATGAAACGTCCATCCAGCCAGGTAGGAGGGTCAGAGCCAGGGTGGAGAGGTGAGGGTATGGTGACTCCTGAGGCAGCACTGGTAGCACGTGGCCCTTTTGGCGGCAGCACCACCTTCAGAGCTCTCCCAGCCCCAGACCTGACCAGGCAGCTCATGGTTCCAGCATCAGGGGACAATAAAGCCACATTGCTTCTGATTGTGAAAACCAGCTGGGGTTGGGGCAGCGGAGGAAACTGCCTGTCTCTCAGCAGAGCCCCTTTGTTTAGTGGTAAAGGGGCAAATGCTGAGCAGGCTGCAATGTTCTCTCTTGGACCCCTCTCCCACGTACAGCGCCACAACGTGGGAAAATGGGTCACCCTGCACTGACGAATATCTAAGGCTCTGCCTGGTACAACATAACAGGTAGGACAGCTCTACCTAAGATACAGAGATAAACACAGGTGCCTGTCATGTTGAGGAGACAGAGAAGTATGACCCAAAGGAGGGAACAGATCAAGGTTCCAGTGAGAGAATTAATGGATGAGCTGATAGGCAACCTAACAGATGCAGAGTTCCAAATACTGGTGGTGAAATGCCCACAGACATGACATATGCTTGAGTATGGCAGTTGAAGAAGGGAAAAAGTGGAGGCTATGCTAAGTGAAATGAAGGAAAATCTAAACAAAATCCATGGTGAGAAGAAGGAAACTAGGGTTCAAATATGTGATTTGAAACATAGGGAAGAAATCAACAGTCAACCAGTACAGAAGGAGGAAACAGGAATTGAAAAAAAAAAAAAAAAAGAGGAGAGGCTTAGGAACCGCTAGGACAACTTTAAACATACCAACACACAAATCATAGGGGTGCCAGAAGAAGAAGAAAAAGATCAAGACATTGAAAACTTATGTGAAAAAATAATGAAGGGAAATTTCTAAAATGTGGTGAAGGAAATAGACATACAAGCCCTGAAGCACAGAGAGATCCAAACAAGATTGACCCAAAGAGGACCACACCTAGACACATCATAATGAAAATACCAAGGCTTAAAGATCAGGAGAAAATCTTCAAGGCAGCAAGAGTAAAGAGAGTTATCTACAAAGGGGTTCCTGTAAGACTATCAGCAGATTTCTCAAAAGAAACTTTGCAAGCAAGAATGGACTAGAAAGAAGTATTCAAAGTGATGAAAAGCAAAGACCTACAAGCAAGAATACTCTATCCAGCAAAGTTATGATTCATAATGAAATGGCAGATAAAGTGCTTCCCAGACAAGGTAAAGCTAAAGGAGTTCACCATCAAGCCCTTGTTATATGAAATGTTAGAGGGACTAACCTAAAAAAAAAAAAACAAAGAAGATAAAAATTATGAAAATTAAATGACAACAAACTCACAACTCTTAACAACAGAATCTAAAATTAAAAACAAAAACAAACTAAGCAAACAACCAGAAGAGGAACAGAATCATAGGTACGGGAATCATTTAGAGGGGTATCAACTGGAAGGGTGAAAGGGGAGGAAGGGGTACATGGTAAAGGGATTAAGAAGCATAATTGGCCCTGGCTGGTGTGGCCCAGTGGATTGAGGACTGGCTTGCACACCCAAGGGATACTGGTTTGATTCCCACTCAGGGCACATATCCAGGTCTCCAGCCAGATCCCCAGCTGGAGGCAGGTGAAAGGCAACCATACATTGATGTTTCTCTCCCTTTCTTCCTCCCTCTCTTCCCCTCTGTCTAAAGATAATGAAAAAATATCTTTTTTTTTTTAAGAAGCATAATTGGTAGACAATAGGAGGATATTTAGAACAGTACAGGAAAGGGTGAAGCCAAAGAACTTATATGCACGACCCATGGACATGAACTAAGGTGGGTGGGATTAATGGACGGTAGGGGGATAACTGGGTGGAGAGGAGGAAAGGGAAAAGAAATTGGGACAACTGTAACAGTACAATCAATAAAACATATTAAAAAATTAAAGAAGAAATTCAGAGGACCTCATGGCCCCCTTTGATATCTGATTTGTCAGAATGACTCAGTACTAAGGAAAGCCCTGCATTTATAGTTGTATGATAAAGGAAGCCAATTCTGATGAGCCAAATGAAGAGACCCACAGGCAAAGTGCTGGGAGGGACACAATACAGAGCTCCCGCATCCTCTTCCCTCAGACACTGGGTGGTGGCCGGCCTGGCCCTTCCATGTGCTCACCATCCAGGAAACTGCTGTGAGCATGGGTGTCCAGAGTGTTTCTTGGAGCTTCATTTTGAAGGTGCGATAGATCGAATCTCTGGTCACGGGCCAGCACAGCATCTCTAGCCCCACTCCCTCACCCTGCAAGTCCCCCACCCACCCATGGCTGGTCTTTCCGACATGACCAGCCCCTACCCTGAGCCAGCTCCTTGGTACAAAGCCAGGTGTGAGTGAACCAAGGGGTCTCCATGAAGATCAAGGACACTCCCAGCACTTGGGAAGTCCCAAGGGTTTAGATGCTCCTTGCAAAGGAGGGACAGAGAGCAATCAGATTCTTTAATTCGAAACACCCCACCCCCATCTCTGAATCCTTCATCACCTCCGCCAAATCTCTGTTGCTGTGGAAACAAACCAGTAGCAAGGACAGGCACTGTATTATTTCACTTACTTGAAGTACCTGGAGCAGTCACAATCACAGACACAAAGAGTAGAATGCTGGATGCTGGGGCCTTGGGTAGGGAGATTTGGGGAGTTACTCAATGGTACAGAGTTTCAGTTCTGGGAGAAAAAGCCCTTCTGGAGATTCATTGTTCAACAGTGTGAATATACTTAATGCTACTGAACTGTCCACTTAAAAATGCTTAAAAGCCCTGGCTGGTGGCACAGCAATTAAGGCTCCGGCCTGCAAACCTGCAGGTCGCTGGTCCATTCCCAGCCAGGACACATAACCAGGTTGCAAGCCAGGTCTCCAGCCAGACCCTTGGCTGGAGGCAGGTGAAAGGCAACCATACATGGAGGTCTCTCTCCCTCTCTGCCTCTATCCCTTCCCCACTCTCTAAAAATAATAAATAAGTAAAATATTTTTAAATAAATAAATAAATAGCATCTTTTCAAAAATGCTCAAGATGTAAAGTTCATGTTATGTGTAAATATTTTATACCACAATTAAAACTTGAAATTTTTTAATGCAGCGATTTCAAGCCTCAGGTGAGGGTCTTGAGAAGTGTGTGCAGCCGTGTAGCCACCCTCACACCCCAGACACCAAAGGTGCCTAAAATCTCCTCCAGGCCCCACCCATCCCTCCACAGCCTCCGGGATCAGCTTTCGTCACCCCGGGTTAGACTTATCTCTCCTCACATGGCTCTTAAATGGGATCACACTGCCTGCTGTCCCTGGAGCCCACATCTTCGTCTGTGCGTGACAGCCTTGAGAGTCATCCACACTGTTGGTGTGTCCATGGTCTCTCCTTGTCATTGTTGACCCATCTTCTGTTGCATGGCTGGACCCCACGTGTATACCGTTCACCTGTGGACGGATGTCTGCATTGCTTCCAGTGTCGGTTACTCTGACGTAGACTGCTGTGAACATTCTTGTACAGATTGTTCTCTTTTTCACCCCTCACCAGAGAGAAGTTTACTTACTGGTCCAAATTCTGTCCTAAGGAGGATCCTTATGGGCTTGGTAAGCTAACACATCTTTTTGGTCTGAAGAAACAAATGGATGTTAGGCAATGTAGCAAGAAACTTGAGCAAAGGTATGTTAAAGCACAGCATGCCAGGGAAACCAGAAACAAATCCAATGTGCTGTGGATTTATTCCCCTGATTGGGGAAACAGGCCAGCAGCTCAGGGGTTTGGGTGGGGTCCAGGAGGAGGGAGGGAGACAAGGCCCACATTCTGGAAAGTCTGTCTTCATCAGCTACCACATCACCCAAGATGGTTGAAACAGAGACTTGCCCCAGCGGGCTAACCAATCCTTACTGCCTTAAACTCTGATAGCAGAGAGTGGCCCTTGGTAGCAAGGCAGGTGTGCCCAGAGGTGTCATGGCATCTTCATTCACCCCCATCTTTGGAACACAGAGGATATTTCTGTCCACCTGCCCCGTTGCAGCTGGCCCCGAGTGGTGTTGTCTCTGCCGAGTCCCTGCGAGGCAGGGAGGAAGCCAGTGGCAGGCCCCCAGGATCAGAAACATGCACAGGTCAGGTCCCATACTTCCGGCAGGTGGGACACATGTGTGCGCTGCCCCACCTGGTGTGGGCGACCATGTGGCTACACTCCCGCACTCCGGGCTAGGATGAAGTTGTCCTCCAGTGGTTGGTCCAGGCTCATTGCCAGCACTGCGCTGGCCATGCTCTTGGAGCCCTGAGATGCGTGGCCATTGCCTTGCTGGTTTTCCTGAGCCTGGACTGGGGGCACAGGAGTGTCCTGTGTGGGTGGAGAAGGGAGGCTAGGTGAGGGAGGAGGTGGTGTGCTGGAGGGAGGCTGGGTCCCGAAGGCCCGCTCACCAGGAACATCTGGGAAGCGGTGGGGGCATTAGTCCTCTTCTCCTGGAAGATGACAGGCTGCCCTCAAGACCCTGTTTCTCCTGCTCATTGGGGTAGAGATGTCACAGAGGTAGAGGTAGCCCTGCAGGTCCTGCCCTTTCATCTTCCTGAGCCCCTCCCACTGAAAGGCTGCTGCTCTAAGGAATCCTTGGGCAGAGAAGGCAGAGGTGGGACCCATTCCCCACTTGGCTTGACAGGTCCTGCACAAACTTGTCTGATGGTCCAGGCAGCGCTGCTTCCTGGTGGTGCTTGCCAGGGGGCCCCCAGGCCTTGCAGCTTGGTTCCCAGCCTGTTGGGGATGGGGGTGGGGGAGCGGTATCCAGGGCTGGAACAGGCCTGGGCTCTGGCAGCAGGGGTGGTGCGGCTGGCCTCCTCATGCTGTCCATCCTGGCAGGACCAGTTGCAGCAGGTGGCCCATGTGATAAAATCCGTAGGGGCCGCCTGCCCAGCCACAACCTGGGCTGAGCCTGGGACTCCCCTGACAGGGGGCTCCAGGCTCCGTGTGGCAGCATTGAGGGGAACCAGGGTGCGTGGTCACAGCACCTTGACCGGCTGCCCCAGAAAGTTGGCTCCCCCTTCCATCCTGAGTCAGCAGGCCCTGTGTTCCTGCATCCCTTCCACACCTTGTACAGATCTCTTTGTGGCTCTAAGTTTTTGCTTCACTCTAAAGGGAAGAGCAGCAGGGAGTATGGCAAACAAACCCAGTTTAGTTTACGCTCTGCAGGCTCAGTATTATGGAGGAAGTGAGCTGGAAGTTGGCAACTAAGCTCGAAGTGCATACAAACTAAGATGGATTGGGATACACAGAATCACAGTAAAGCACGTAAAGACAATATTGACTGTAGACTCTAAGGATGCATTTTCCTTTTTTTTTTTAAGATTTCATTTCATTATTTTCAGGTAGAGGGGAAGGGAGAGAGGCAGAGAGGAGGAGAGAGACATCCACGTATGGTTGCTTTTCACCTGCCTCCAGCCACAGACCTGACTGGAGACCTGGTTTGCAACCTTGTTATGTGCCCTGGCTGGGGAATCGAACCTGCGACCTTTGGGGTTGCAGGCCGGCGCCTTATCCACTGTGCTACCAGCCAGGGTGCATTTTCCATTTTTAAGCTCAACTCCTGCACATGCTTGAGGGCTGTCATAGTGAAATGTTGGGGTTCAGGTCCTGGTGGCTGCCTCCCTGGGGCCCTGAGTCTGGCAGGCGGAGGAGGAGGGGCAGAAGTTTTTGTGCTCACATGGTGAGGTTGGAGGTGGAACTCTGGAAAAGAAATTTCCCCCAAAACTTCTAGACTGAGGGTGAGGTGGTGGGGAAAGAGGGAGGAGGGTCTGTGTCAGAGACAGAGGGGCCTTTTGCTGGAAGGTGGGTGTGGGCAGGAGAATCCCCTTCCAGCTGCCCTCTGCCTTTTCCTCTGTGGGTGTCCCCAACATCCTCCTGAGCAACCACATGACCACACCTTCTGGTGCTGAATCAGCAGGTCAGTGGTGGCCTTGAAGGCCAGCCAGGGTTTCCTGGACAAATTGGCCTCACCGTCACCCCCCTTTCCAAGGAAGTGGCCTTGAGACAGAGTAGTCTGTCCTTTCCAAGTTCCCCCTCCCTGTTCCCAATTCCAGGAAAACCCCTGGGATCCCCAGGCATCCAACCAGGTTGGCCGAGGTGTCTGGGGAAGCCCCAGGGTGACACAGGACACACTGGCCTCCAGCTCTGGACCAACTCTTGCTGATCTTCTTTGTTGCCTCCTCAACACCACCACCACCCCCAGCCTCCCCTCCCCTGTGTCCCCAGACCCATTCACAGATGGCTCACACAGGTGAATTTGGCAGGTATTGTCAGAAAGCCCCAAGTCCAAAACTGGTGCTTGCCACTTGCTGTCAGAGTGAGCCTGGTGGTGAGGAACCCCCGGCCCGCAGAGATCCCTCGGTGATGCGAATGAAACAAAAACTCCCTGGGCAGCTTGTGCTGGGGGAGGGAAGGCCTGGCTAATGGGAGAGACAAGAGCCTCGAGCCCCCTCTCCAGTGATTTTATTGGGTAGCTGAGGTGGGGGTGCACGTACACATCATAAATCATTGTGAAAGGAGAATACTTTATAGAATAAGAGTTATTGTGTTTGAACCACAATAGAAGGAATGCAGAGGTCTTGCCCCAGGGTATGGTCTGCTGGACAGGATGTGGACAAGGACTCCAGGTGGCTCAAACATAGGGAGGGTACGGTTGCATGCAGGTTAAAGTTTAACATCTGCTGCTGTTACAATAAGCAAGTCAGGGAAGTTTGCTAGCTTCAAGGATTGTATAGAAACTTCCCATGACCAGGATCCCCCAGTTACAGCATGGGGGCCTGTATGGACCCAGCTTTCCCGGTTTCCTGGCCAGGTCTTACAGGCTTGGCCTGGCCTGTGCAGGGGTCCACACTCCGCCACCGTCCCTGGGGGTCTCTGACAGCCTGAACCTGTGACATCGGCTCTTGAGACTCAATATTTGCATCTCTCAGGTGGAAATGACAATAACAGCAACATCCACCTCCAAGAATATGGCTGGATAACAGTGTCCAAGATGCCCCATCCGAACTCCAGGTCCTGTGGACATGTGGCTCTCCATGGTAAAAGGGGTTTTGCAGATGGGGTGAAGGTGAGGATCTAGAGATGGGTGGTGAGGAGGGCATGGGGCAGTGTAGTCACGAGGGTCCTGTGACAGGGAGGTGGGGATCAGACTCAGAGGAGAAGACAGGACCACAGAAGTAGAGGCAGCAGAGATGAGGCATTCACAGAAGCTGCGCTGCTGGCTTCAGAGAGGGAGGAAGGGACCACAGGCCAAGCGATGTGGTGCGTCCAGCAGCTGGGTCCTCCCCACAGTCCCCAGAAGGGACCAGCCCTGTGGTTGCCCTGATGTCAGCCCAGGGGGACAGTGGTGGACATCAGACTGTCAAGGCTTCAAGCTATGAGCTTTTGTTGGTTAAAGTCTCTAAGTCTCTGGTAATTTCTTACAACAATCATAGGAAACCAACGTAGATATGATGCCTATAAAGCACCTACTGTGTTCCAGGCCCCAAGCCGTGAGCTAACAACCTGGTGGTGACCCAGTCACACTGACACATGGGGTTGGTGATCACAATGACCTTCAGAGGGAAGACGGAGGGGCTGGTGGGCCCCTTTATGCAGGGTCCCTTCCCTCAGAGAGCAGAGTCCTGAGGATGAGGAAGGACCAGTGAAAAGGCCTAGCAATCAGAAATCCTGCAGCTGTGGCTGTGGATATATTGAAGGGAGGATCATGTCTGCAGGGGGTGCTGGCCACATGATGCCTTGCTGACTGCAGGGAGCTTGGTTTCCCTCCATGAGCCTTGGCAGGGGTGGGGTCCATGGTGAGAGGACAGCCCTGTATTCAGCAGGGAGCACTGATAACCCTCCCAGGCACTCAGGACTTCTCTCCACACTACCCCTCGTGATGTGGAAGGCTGACCGCATGGGCAGCCCACATTCGAGAATGCAGCTGATCCCCACTGCGCAGCTGAGGAGACTGAGTCCTGGCAGGACCAAGTCACCCTACAGGGAAAGGGGGTGGAGCTGGGACACTAAGCCTTTCCAGACACCCAGTGGAAACAGTGACCAGATGTGTCCGGCAGGGGGCAGCGCCTCTCCTGCCTTGGCCCACCTGACACATGCCCTGGCAATGCAGCCCTGGGAAGTGGAATAGGAAAAATATCACACAGTCCTCAGGCCCAAGTCCCTAAGGGGCTGCAGGTTGGGGGCTAGGGCGACGGATCTGTGAGGAATTTCTGGTGTGGCTGAGAGCCAGTCACCAGCATGGTCCCCATATGTCTCATCCTCTCCTGGAACCGTGGTTATGGTCAGAAAGAAGTGCCTGGAAAGCTCTCAGGATTACTAAGCAAATTGACTCAGCTCCCTGTTCCCTGAGGTGGTCCTGAGGCCTGGGAGCTGGAGGGGGTGGACAGTGGGCCTGTGAAGTCATTCACAAGGAAAGCTGTGTATGAGCCCACTTCTGGGTGCCCTCTTTCTGAGCACCCCCAACAGTGCACGAAAACAGCACCAGCCTGGCTCCAGACCCCCAAGCTCCAGGAAGGCTCCTCTCCCAGATGCCTTTTCTCTTCCTGCTCTCCGCACAGATGAGGGTCATGACGGAGAGCAAAGTGGGATGTGAGCTTAGGGATCTTCCAGGAAGGGGACCCAGGTTCTGCCCTTGGGGTCTCCGTGCTGGGGAAGGAGGGGTGCAGGTGACTGCAGGGGCTCAGAGGAGGCCCCTGGCCTGGAGTGTGCAGTCAGAAAGGCATCTGTGCAAAGGAGCGCTGCACACCAGCTCAGCAGCCGGACATGGGCCAGTGCACAGAGCCAAGGGTGCAGGTTTGTGCGACCATAGTGTGGCACAGCTCTGAGGCAGTCAGGTGCTTGGGGGCCTTGTAGGAAGTGGGAGAGGTACAGCTAGATGGAGAGCAGTCCTGCCTGAACAGTAAGGCTCTGGAACTTCAGGTGGGGGGCTGGCAGTTTGGGCGCATGGAAGAGGGAAGCACAGAAGGTGGCAGCATGGGAATTATGTGCTCATGCTGCTCTGCAGGGCAGGGACTGAAAGAGGGTGGAGGAAGATGATACAGGGGGCTGCCACCACCATCTAGGAGAAAGGACAGTGACTGGGAGTGGGGTCATGGAAGAGGAGAGCCAGGACCCATCAAAGGAGAAATTAGGTAGGGGGCCCATGGCCAGGC
>PVIW01010881.1:0-41136 GCA_004026585.1 Noctilio leporinus | reverse complement strand
TTTTTTTTTTTTTTTTTTTTTTTTTTTTTTAAGATTTTATTTATTATTATTTCCAGAGAGAGAAAGGAAAGGAGAAAGGCAGAGAGGGAGAGAAACATCATTGTATGGTTGCCTTTCACCTGTCTCCAGCTACAGACCTGGCTGGAGACCTGGCTTGCAACCTGGTTATGTGCCCTGGCTGGGGAATCGAACCAGCGACTTTTGGGAAGAGTTTTTGATGAATGCTCTATAAAGTTCAATGTCCCTGTGTACTTAAATCTAGTATCTAATCAACAGTATCTTTCAAACTTGGGCTATTTGAACATAAAAGTAGAACTTTAAAATGAGAGAAACCTGAGGCCTTCTGGTCATGGACCAAAGAGGGAAAAATCAATTTTTATGACTTGAAATTTTGTTTAGTATGAAAACAACTTCTTCTGATGAAAATAAGGGAGAGGCAAAAGAACTGAATCTGACTTTCTGAGTAAATACAAAGCAATAATTTCTGCTTTCTCCTTTTTTTTTTTTTTCTATTAGGGTAATATTTGGGGCTAGTATATCTTCAAAGAGTGGCTCTGTATATCTCAAAGATAGGTTAATTCTTTAAAATCTGAGATAGAATACTGGTATTGCTGTTTTAAAATTTATGTTGCTGTCCTGTTACAACCATGTTTTGCCTCTGGGAGGGGTAGTGGGGATGGGGAAAGGGCTCCAGCTCGGGTCACTATGCCGTCAAATAGTTCCCAGCCATTTTGGTAGGTGATAGGAAGGAAAAGTCATTCACAGCTGCTTTCTCAATTAATATTGTCCTTCACTAGCACATTTGCCCCGTCAAGCTTATTTCTCTATTTCCAGATGACCTCCTTGATATTCTAAGCCAAAATTCTATTTCTTTAAGGAAGACCTAAGGGAGCACTTTTCCCAGGAAGAAATTGTTGCCTCTGACTATGCATTCTCAACCCCTTCGGTGGATTGGTGGGGGTGGACACACCTGTGCACCTGATCTTGGCAGGCTCTAACTCTACACTGTGTTATTCTGCAGCTGCCTGACAGAGCTGAGTCGGACAGTGGAAAAATGCACCAAACTCAGCTTTCCTGGCTTTCACTGGCTACGGTCCCCTCTCACCCTACAGTCACCTCTCTGCATTCTCCTCATTGTCACGTCCCTCTCCCACAGCCTCCAGACCAGTCAGGGATCCACCGGGAATTGCAGATAAGCACAGCACACCCCTCCTGGTTTTGTGTGCAGCATTTCTTTGCAATTTCCCTACTCTGGTCTGCAGTACCCATCAATCAGACCTGCAGCTCCCCCAATGGAGGATTCTTTATGGGGGGCAAGCTTTCCTTAGTCATAGTCACTTGCATAAGAAAAGATGTTTTCTTTCATGATTTGTTTGATATGCAGTACAGTCATTCCTCCTGTTCTGAAAAGCTCACTCTGAATAGGATGGTATAATTCCAGGATGCTCAGAAACATAACACCTTTAGTTTTGGATTTCCAAAACAAATTTTATGTTTGTGAAAGGAACCGAGTTTGATGAGTGGCAAGCAGTGAAGACTTGGCTGTGTGAAATTGTTGCTATAGCAAAGAGCTACATAACTTCCCTCTTCTGGACCTACTAAATCTTCCAGAGGGTTAGAAAAACAACATTTTATCTGTCTTTGGCTTTCTGATAATACCGGATAACCTGTGAAGTGGAACTAGTCTTATAGTTTCTTCAGATAAGCATTTCCCAAGCTAGTGGTTATTAAATAGTTGTTCGTGGGTGATGCTAGTATTTATTCTGGGATACCAGAAAGGTTTCCATGATCAAATACATTTGAAAAATTTGGGTTAAATAAAAATAAATTTATTTCTTTTCTGAGGGGCTTTGCAGAACCTTTAATAATACTAATGTGGTTTTTCTTAATTTCTCAGATGCAGCTCTGGTAAACAGTTTGGTCTTTGGAATGAATACTTATATCTCAAGGAGCTATTGTTCTGTGAAAGAGTTTGTGAAATGAGGTTTCAGATTCATACCCTTTACTCTAATGTAATAATAAAGGGAGAAAATTTTGGGACTAGATTCTAGTTGTGGGCCAGCTGCCAATTAATTTCATTATAAAAGAAAGACAATAATACTTGCTGTCAATGGTGCTGAGAAAATTAAATGAAATATTATATGTATATTGGCTAATAAAATCCTAAGCACCTAGTAGAGCTTAAATAAATACAAGCTATTACTATGTATAAAAAAAATGAATTATAAGCCATTTTCCAACCAGAAGTAAACATTTGCTTAATGTACAGTAATTAATAGAAGTTCCTGCAATACCTTCTGCATGATAGAAGAATGAAATTATATTCAATTTTAAGTCCAATTTTAGTGATTAGCACAATTTGTGGAATTCTATTTGTTGAGGATGGGAAGGAAAAGAACATCTCTTGAGGGTTTACTTAGTATTCGTATCAGTTTTGTGGTATAGAAATTATCCAGCTTCACTTCACTGTAAGCTTAAGTGAATTATTCATGTTTATACAAAACATATTACATGGCAGACTTAAGATCCAAACTCAGTTCTCCTGACTCCAAAGCCATGCTCTCCCCATGCAGCAGGCCGTATCGCCGTCTTTAAAAATTGATCATTCATTCTTACATTACATGGTAGCTTTCTGTTAACTAAGACTATCTTATTCCTCATTCCTGACAAATCACACTCCTAGATTGATCTCCACATGGTGATCCTAATTCAATATCATTCCAATAATGTTTCATGGTCCCTTTGTCCAAATTTCTCTCATATTCTAGTAAGATAAGGAAGGTTCATTCACATAATTGAACATCCAGCTATATCCTGTTCAAAGACTCCTGACCTCGAAGGAAATTGTGATGAGGAGTACAGCTCAGGTGAGGTGATGTGAGGTAGTAGGTGAAACATTGGCCTGGGTCTTAGGTGTGAGTGTCCATCCTCCTTTGGCTGATTAGTTGCTTGACTTTCACAAGTAGTTCGTTCTACATCTCTGAGGTTTAGTTTTCCCATGTTGGCCCTACCTACCTCACAGATTCTGTCAAGTATAGATTAAGTCCTTAACTGCCTCCCCACATCTGTGTACTTGTCCCAAAGTGGGGTATACGAGGTTTGTTCCGAAAGTATCGAGCCAATGTCAATATAATTAAAACAGTTTGTGTGGCCAAATAATTTTGGGATGGGCCTTGTACATACTCCATGAATCTTTAAGGTGATTCATTGGAGTGAGGTGGACAATATCAGAACTTCCATTTATAGGAATTTTTAATGTTGTCCTTTTAAACATGTTTATCTTTTGCAAATGTTTTATAATATAACATAGCATTACATTTAGGCAAATTATATCCAAACAAGCAAATGCTGGAAGTTGTGCTAAAGTTTAAAGTTAACAGATGAATGCAATAAAAAAAATGTTGGTGGTCCAGTGGTCTAAAGGATAAAGCTCAAATTCTTTGGTATAGAATTTAAGTCCCTTGTGAACTCGATAGCCTTATGTCTTCTGCCTAGCCTCCTGCTTTATTAACCAAACACACCAGTGTGTTTCATAGCTTCGTTGTCTTTGCTTATACTATTATTCTCTTAGCATGATATTTCTGAAATCTCAGACCCCCACCTTCCACTCGGAGACCGCCGACTCATCTTTTAAGACTCAGCAAACGAATTACTTTCTCAATGAGTCCTTTCCCAAACCTCCCAGGTATTCCAGATGCCTCCACCTTGGATTTCTAGTGGACTCTCAACCTGAAACTTGTCTGGGAATAAATTTTTTTTGACTTCATGTACTAGCCTATATGTCTCTGAAGGGCAAGGGTCATATTTTCTTTCTTTCTTCTTATTATTTTTAGAGAGAGGGGAACAGAGAGAGGCAGAGAGGGAGACAGACATCAATGCATGGTTGCCTTTCACCTGCCTCCAGCTACACACCTGGCTGGAGACCTGGCTTGCAACCTGGTATGTGTCCTGGCTGGGAATCGAAACAGAGACCTTTGGGTTCACAGGCCAGTGCCTTATCCACTGTGCCACCAGCCAGGGCCTAAGAGTCATATTTTCTTCATCTTTTTTGTTCTAGTACCTAGTATATCTCTTGATTAGTGTTTCATAAATATTTATTAATTATGTAAAGAGCAAATGCATTGTGAGAGTGGTACTATAAAGTGTTAAAATCTGCAAGTAAATGCAAAGAGCTTTTATTAGTAACATTTGATAAATTTTGATGGGTTTCCATGGAACATCTTGCTTAAAAATTTTGATTAGGCTACATGGAGCAAACATTTCTGTTGATAATTGCCACTTGTAACTGCATTGCTTCTCAGCCCTGGCTGCACATTTCACCTGGGAGCTATCAAAAATCCCAATGTCCAGGCCCTGTAGGAGTTTTGATTCAAGGGGTTGGGGTCCAGGTGCCTGTGCTTTTTAAAAGCTCCCCAGATGGTATTCATCAGCAGGCAAGGCTGAGACCACTGCACTCAGCACCATGGGTCAACCTGAGAAAGAGCAAGTGCTTCTCCTAAAGATGCAACTGCAGTTGAGAAAAGTCTTTACCCCCCTGTTTTTGTAAGGATAGAATCTCTGCTGGGGTGAAAACACACAAATTGCAGTTATTTATTGAGACCAAACTACTGAATCACTTGGATGAAGATGTGAGAGTTGAAGACCCCCCAGCATGGCTTCCCTAAGAACAGATCCAACAGCACTTGGAACAACGTCTTGAAAGGAATGGCTAAAGCTATGGACAAAGGCAGGGCGGAGGGGAAACCTCCTGTGAGGCCACGCATGGAGCATGAGGGGTGGGCTTGGTGAAGCCATGGTTACTGATTGTAATGAAATGAAATAAAATGGGCCTTGGGGAGGAGGCGGTGGAGGTTAATGCTACTAAATGGAGTTGCATTTTAAAAACAACTTACAGAAAACCATTCTGAGAGCTCTAAAGGATGACACATCAGTAAGGGGTTATTATTCTTATTAATATGATAGTCAGGATAGGTGGGCTCTACCTTCAATACTCGCTGGGAGAGACAGTACCTCATTTAGTCTACATAGAAAACAAAAAGGCAGAAGTTTATTAAGTTGGATCCTGACTTTGCAGCTCACATCTTTTTTTTTTTTTTTTTCTCCCTCTCTTTTTCACCTCAGGATTGTAATAGGAATGAGGTGTCAAATTAGCTTCCAACTGCACCTCTGGGTAACAACTTCATGTCAGCATTAGCTAATTCTAGCCCCTATAAGGATGTTTTTGGGAAATCTTATAAGGATTGGTGTAACTGTTGTCGATGCTGTGTATATATTTATTACATACACATTGTGTATCTGGCAAATAAGCCATTTTTAATTTGCAGCCTTGGATGTTAAGGCCTTTTGGATAGAAAGGAAGTTCTGCATTGTATACTAATTTGGGTGTTGCTGGTTTATAGCCTATAAACCACCTGAAGTGTCTTTTGTTTAAGAAATAATTTGCTAAGTAAATCTGTGATCTGCCAAAGATCACTGCAGTTAATCCTTTCAGGAAAATAAGTATTTTCAAGCACTTAAGTGACATGTATTACAATCACACCACTCAGGAGTTAGGTATAAAGGAAGCTCTTCTGTTCACTGAAGTTGGGCCGGCGGGACCTCTAGTGGCTGTGGCTAGCTAGCAGATAGACTTGGTGTTAACATTTTCGCAAGGATGAATTGTATTTCATTTACATTGTGCTTGATAGCATTCATATTAATACTCCGTACGGATCCCCAAGGGATTAAGGTTTGCACGTTCCAGGTCCTAGATGTTCAAATTGTATCAAGTTCTGTGTACAGTTTTTGGAGGAGGCCCCTCAAAGACTGCCTGTCGAAATGGGCACTTGGACCTGCTGAAGTAACGCTGCCCTTGAGCCAAGGAACAAGGTCAGCTAATGTTTTTGATTGGTTCCTGAATTGCCTACTATTGACTTGTTCTCAGATTATACACTGATATCGCTAAGTAGCCATTTGTACTCTGAATTCGATCTTTGCAAGAACAGCCAAGGATGATTTTGAGCAGCGGCTTCCCTGGGGAAAAGAGTGTGGGGGAGGAGCTGTATTTGTGTCGCATCCCACAGCTGAGCCCAGGCCCCACCCTGAGCAGGTCTGTAGTTACACCTGACCCCTCTCTTCTGCCAGCTGGAGTCTCCCCACTAGTAGATGCTGCAACCCACCCAGACAGGCATCCTTGGCTTAGCCTGGGGGCCCATCTACTCCTGAATTTTGGCTCCTCTGTGATGGGGATGGAACAGAGGGTGTGGGCAGGCAGCCAGGTGGGGGCTGACCCGGTGGTCACATGCACACAGGGGGTGCAGCGCACTGTCACACCATTTGGCTTGTGCTGTGGGGAGGGTGTGGAGGAAGCAGACTGTGAGAGGAGAAGGACCGTTTCCTCTTCCTTCAATCTAGGAGTCTAGGGTGTTCTAGCCCTGGGCTCCTTCAGGGCTCAGCTGATGACGTCATGTTATCAAGTTGCCTGGTCCTCTGGGTCATGCCCTCTCATGTGCTTCTGTAGTTCCCTGCGCTTGTTCCTACCAGCACTTACTATTATAACAAATCATTTGTGTACACATTTATTTAATATTTGTCCCTCTCAGTTGATTAAACCTCGGGAGGGCAGAGACTGGTGTCTGTCCTATTTATTTTTGTATCCTTATGTACGAGGCCTGAAATTTAGTTGGTACCCAATAAGTATTTGTTGAATGAATGAATGGAAAGTACAAAAATGTATCTATAAAAATGATCTAACATCTAGGAAGAAAAATAAATAAATCTTGGAGGTCCATTTGGTCAAATAAATCACTAAAAACCTACGAAGGGGTTGGGTGGAGGTGGGCAAAGTTGGGGGGGGAGATATGGGGACCCCTGTAATAATGTCAACAATAAACAATGTATAATGACCTTGAGAAGTGTTCATAATGTGAGGTTGAGTGAAACAAAGTAGGATACAAAAATAAATACATGGCATGATTTCTTTTTTCTTTTTTGACACAAAGAATAGAGAGTAGATTCTTAAAATTTATGGTAGGTATGTTCTAGAAGGAATATAGGAACATTGAATTACCAAATCCTGACTCATTGCTCCCCGGGGCAATACAGCCTTTGGTCACATACTTGTCAACTGAATAATACAGAACTTGTTTTATGTGTGTTTCTGGTTAAAAACACTGCCTCCGTTGTTGTTTCATCAATACCGAATGCACAGCCCATAGCCTATCACACATTCTGAATAAAGCTTATCAAAACACGCATTTGCCCTGTTAACACGTCATAGCCTTGTGCTTGGGAACACTGAATAATGCTTCAGCACTATAACTGGGGGCCTTGAAAACAATGAGATCACCAAAAAAAAAGCACTGACAGGAGGAAAAGGTGGCTCTAGGTAGCCTACATAAAGGATCCTTGTTCACAGCAGCAGAGCAGAAACTGCGCATGTCCACAGTGAGCAGGGCGGCACTGTGAAAACTGACCCTGGGTTAGTTTAGTTGTAGTTGTGGGTGAATTAGCAAACGTGGAATCTGTAATAGTGAGGACTGACTGTGTGTGAGCTTTGAAAAAAACCCTGTGGGCATCTTTGCCCACAGGCTAGTAGGATTTTGGTGACACTTTTTTCTTTGCGCTTTTCTACAATTTTCCAAATCGCCAATATGAACTTGTATTATTTTATAGCTGTAAAAAATAAACATTATTTTTCTTATATTAAGAATTATCAAAAGGTGAGGGGCAGGTTATATAGAAAGATTAGCAAAAGGTTAGTTATTTGGGTAGCTGTGGCATAGCAAGTTTAAAAATAAATAGCCCACACTACGCCCATTGGTTAGTTTAAAAAACATTGTGAGCCGTAATTTTGAAAGACATTTTGAATTCTCCCTTACACGGTATTTTTGAATGGCTAATGCACTGTTCAACGGTCAAAAGCAGGGCTTCAAACTGACTGAGAGAAAGAGGCAGAAAGAGTAAGATGCAGTTCTGCAAATATCACTCATCTTCTGGCAGAAGCCGTGCCAAAGGGACTGCTTTCTTTGGAGATCCCCACTCTGCACTGAGTCTGGGTCAGGCGACCTCAGCGAAGTGTTCCTTTTTCTACAGCACTTCCCACACTGGGTTGTCATGTCCTTTGTGTGTGTCTGAATTCTCAGCTTTACTTTAAGCTCTGTGAAGGCAAGGGCCGAAAGCCTCTTCTTCACTGTTGCATTCCACGCTCCAACACAGTGCTCTGTCCTCAGCGCCGGTCAGTTAGTGTTTGCTCAATTACGGACGGAATGATCATGCATCCTGCCCTCCAGCAGACAGCGACTCTTGTCAGTGGTCACCTTTACATCTCACACACCAACACCTCGTGCGGAGATGTTGAACAGTTCAAACAAGAACATTTTATAGACTTAAAAATAAAGGACAAGATTTCTTATATTTAGGCAGATAGAGCACAAGGAAATAAGAATCTGCCTCGGTATGAAAAGTAAATAAAGTTCTTGTTTCCTTTCACATTCTGACAATTGTACATTCTGTTCTGGAGTCTTCTGGTTTGCGATTAGAGGAGTACACAGCTATTTCTTGATAGCAGGACGTGATTCCCGAAGTGTGCTCCTTTTTGATAAGGTGGATTGGGCTGGATCTCATTCACCCTTTAATTTATTTCCTTATGCATTGGAGAGTGTTCCATGCTCAAAGCTATTTCAGGAGGTTTCTATTTGCAATGTGTGATTTTATGAAATGATTGCTGTATTAGTTTTCTATGGCCACTGTAACAAGTTACTATACAATGAATGGCTTACCACAAACTTACATTACAGTTATATAGATTGGAAGTCCTATATGGTCCTACTGGGCAAAGATCAAGGTGTCAGCAAGGTGTATTCTATTCTGGAGGCTCTAGGAGAGAATCCGTTTCCTTGCATTTTCCATCCTAAGAGGCTGCCTGATCTTCACTCATTCCTATCTTCTCTCATCTTCAAAGCCAGCAACACCAGGCTGGTTCTCATGCTGCCATCTCTCTGTTTCCTCTTCTGACACTCTCTTCCATTGTCAAGGATCCTTGTGATTACATTGGGCCTGCTGGGATAATCCAGAATAATCTCTTTATCTTAAAACCAACTGTCTATCGACCTGATTTCCATCTGCAAATTAATTTATCTTTGCCATGTTACCTACCTAACATGCTCACTGGTTGGTGGATTAAAACATGGGCACCTTTGGGACCATTATTCTGCCTGCCACAACCATAAATGCATGTCATTGTATATACACACAATCTAAGAAATACAGTAAATCATTTAAAAAACGGTCCCTATCCCAACACTGCTCCACCCTATCTCCTTTCCCTAGGAAAAGAGAAGAAAAACTATCCAAAGATTCAAAGCACAAAAAGAAAAGAATTAGAGTTTAAAAAGTCAAGTTATATGGATTTAAGATATTAAGATTCATTGTATCATTTGTGTGGGAGTTTATGTGTAGGAATCTAACTGCTCAAATTATTTCCATAAAATGAACACACGATCCTGTTATAATCTGTCCACCGTTTGTCTGAATTGGTGTGTACACACCGTGTCTAAAGCTTCTCTTCTTCATCATTCCTCCCTCAGGAATTTTGGTTATCTTGCTAATTGGGCTAGAGGTTTTCCCATCCCCCAACGCTTTTTTCAACTGGGCCGCAAAGCCAGACCCTAGCCAGTCCCAGAAAGAGTGCTCCGTGCCTGGGGATGGGTGGGAGTGAGAATCTTTTCCATGTGGTTTAAGCAGGACATAAATACTGCAGATTCCAAGTCCCCCATGTCCCCATCCTACCCCACATCACACATTTAACAGGTAAAAAGTACAGAACTGGCAGCATTCCATATTCTAGTCACCCCGCTCCCCAAACGGCTATCATATGAAACATTTGTTATACTCGGTTTTGAGTGGAACCAGAATCCATAAGAACTTTGTTTCACATGCATCCCTAACTATATTTACTGTGACTGTGGATGGGCACGGATGGTGTGAGACTCACACTCAAGCAGGGCTTCCGCACAGCCCACGCCAGCGCCTCCACCGCACCAGAGCGCCCGCATACATTACAGAGCTCACATGGGGCTGACTTCACAGCGTCACCAGCAACATCAAATGCGACGCTGTCAGAATGGTCAGGTTTCCATCTTCTTTCTCCACCAAATCCCTTTCCCTACCCCTTCTGCCTACCCATCTGCCTTACCCTGGCTAACTTGGAGGAGGGGACACTGGCCTTGCCCACCCACCCCACCCCTCCGCCATGGTGAGGTGACCATGATGTTGGGGTGGGTTTTGATTAATCTTCACTGAGTCCATCATGGTTTTCCATCTGTCTTCTCTGGGAGGCAGAGCACTGCATATCATTTCCCTGGCAACAAAGACAGCCCCATTTGGGCCAATTTGATGCTAGTAGAAGTTTGCTGAGGCTTAAAGCGAACATGTGGACTCGCTCTTACAGAGAGTGTCAGAGAGTCCTTCTTCTCTACCAGCCTGACAAAGGAACAGGGAAGTAGAGCTCCCTCCAGGAGCCTTATATGCCTCGGAACTTCCATTTACTTGGGACAGTATTTCCTCTTTGCTGAAGCCAGTATGAGACGGGTTGTTGGTTATATTTACTCATTCATTCCACAAATAATTTCACGTGTCTGCTGTGTGCACAACACCGTTCTAGGTGTTGGGTACAGCAGAGGACAAAACAAAGGCCCTTGTCATCTAGTAGGAGGAGATAAATAAGAAAATAATGTAATGAAGTAGGAAGCTCAGAAGGACACTAGAGGCACTAAGTAGAGCTGGATGAGAACTAGGCGATGAGAGGAGCACAGGGTGACATAGAGGGAGGAGCTGACGTAGCTCTTTGGATGAAGTGAGCACATGTGGATGGATACCTGGGGATGAACCTTGTGGGCAGAGGAAGCCACCCAAGCAGAGGCTCTAAGTTGGGAGCTTCCATGGAGTGTGAGAAAAGAGAGGACACCGGGTGGTGGGAGAGAGGGTCAGCAGGGCAGAGGTGGACGGGGAGCACCAGGGGACTTCTAGGCCAATGAAGGATTTTGGCTTTTACTCTGAGTGGAATGGGGAACTCCTGGAAGGTTGAGAGAAGAGGAATGACAACCATTCTTTTAGAAAAGACTTTGAAGAGGAGAGAGAGATGTGGGAAGCCTACTGGGAGGTCACAGTCCAACTCCAGGGTGGTAGTGAAGGAGGTGATGGTGAGCGGCTTTGATTCTGGATGTGTCTGGTGGGCAGGATTTTCTCACAGGGTATATGTGGGATGTGAGAGAAAGAAAGGGGTGAAGGATGGCTCCAGTTGCAAGCAGTCTAATTCATTCAGATTGACCTGCCTTCCCTATCATCTATGTACAAGAGATGTGTCACCGATCCCTGGAAAAGTCCAACCCAACACAGCCTCACAAAAACCAGTTATTCGCTATGGAGGACTTTACCTTTTCTGTCAATCCTCTTCCCCACAGAAAAACATCTTTTTCTTGGCTGCCTGTAAAAATAAAATTATCCTCATTACTCAGATAGGACCAAAATGATGACTCTTCTGCTTCAGGCAGCAATGTCCTTGCCCTTTATCTTTGCATGGTGCGATTTCCCTTTATCTGGAGCCTTTCACTGCTGGATGTGACGATGGTTCTCTTCCTCATTGATGGACTCAGCCTCTGTGATGGGATGTTTTCCTTGCAATTTTGCTGGTGCATCATCTTAATTGTCTGGTTGTTACTGCCTTGTCACTTACCAACTGGTGTGAGATAGTCTTTAGCTCTTCATCTGGAACAGAATTATAGCCTCTATCTTTAGAAATGATACATGCCGAGGATTATTCATTTTTGTAATTACAAATCTTCTAGCAGAAGCACAATTATGAAAAACCTTTGGAAATGACATTTTGTCTCACACCACAGAACTTGCTGTTAGCCTCCCGTGCGGTTGTTGTTTTTGTTGCTGTAATTTCCACCTGCATTTCAATTGTTTCTTTTTTCCATAGGGAATATTAAATTTTGATACTGTTGTTTTATTACAGTTGTCCCAGTTTCCCATTGCTCTCCCTCACCCCACTCACCCCTCCTCCCACAGTCAATTCCTACTGTGTTGTCTATGTCCATAGGTCATTTAAACATGTTCCTTGATTAGTCCCTTCCCCTTCTTTCACTCTTTCTCCCCCTCCCCTCTTTATCAGTCTATTGTTTTTATTTCCATGTCTCTGGTTTTATTTTGCTCATTTGTTTGTTTTGTTCATTAGGTCCCATTTATAGGTGAGATCATAGGGTATTTGTCTTTTGTCACCTGGCTTATTTCATTAAGCATAATACTCTCCAGTTCCATCCATGCGGTTGTAAAAGGTAGGAGTTCTTTCTTTCTTTTTGCTGTGTAGTATTTCATTGTGTAAATGTACCAAAGTTTTTTGATCCAATTATCCACTGATGGGCACTTGGGCTGTTTCTAGCACTTGGCTATTGTAAATAGTGCTGGTATGAACATAGGGATGCATAGGTTCTTTTGAATTGGTGTTTCAGGGTTCTTAGAATATAATCCCAGCAGTGGGATTCTGGCTCAAAAGATAGTTGCATTTTTAGCTTTTTGAGGAAATTTCACACTTTTCCACAGCAGCTGCACCAGTCTGCATTTCTACCAACAGCGCACCAGGATTCCCTTTTCTCCACATCCTCCCTAGCACTTGTTATTTGCTGATTTGTTAATGCTGGCCATTCTGACAGGTGAGAGGTGGTATCTCATTGTGGTTTTAATTTGCATCTCTCTGATGGCTAATGATGTTGAACATCCTTTCTTATACTTGGGCCCTTTATATGGACCCTTTGTATGTCCTCCTGGGAGAAGTGTCTGTTCAGGTCCTTTGCCCATGTTTTTGATTGACTTGTTTGTCTTCCTGATGCTGAGTCATATGAGTTCTATATATTTTGGAGATCAAACCCTTGTCTGAGATACCACTGGCAAATATGTTTTTCCATATGGTTGGTACCCTTTTCATTTTGATGATGCTTTCTTTAGCTGTGCAGATGCTTTTTAATTTGATCTAGTTTCATTTGTTTATTCTTTATTTCCCATGTCCTAGAGGATATATCAGTGAAAGTATTCCTGCGTGGGATATCTGAAATTTTATTGCCTATGATTTCCTCTAGGATTTTTATGGTGGCACAGCTTATGTTTAAGTCTTTTATCCATTTTCAGTTTATTCCAGTGTATGGTGTAAGTTGGTGGTCTAATTTCATTTTTTGGCATGTACAATTCTAGTTCTCCCAATATCATTTGTTGAAGAGGCATTTTTACTCCATTTTATGCTCCTTTCCCCTTTGTAATATATTAATTGACCATAGAGACCTGGGTTTATTTCTAGGCTCTATATTCTGTTCCATGGATCTATGTATGTGTCTGTACTTATGCCAGTGCCAGTCTGTTTTTATTACAGTGGCCTTGACATATAGTTTGACATCAGTTATTGTGATCCCTCCTACTTTGTTCTTCTTTGTCAAGGTTGCTGAGGCTATTCTGGGTCATTTTTGGTTCCATATACATTTTTGAAATATTTGTTCCAAATCTGTGAAATATGTCACTGGTATTTTACTAGGGATTGCATTGAATCTATAGATTTCTTTGGGTAGTACGGACATTTTAATGATGTTAATTCTTCCGATCCATCAGCACAATGTATGCTTCCATTTATTTGCATCTTCCTTAATTTCTTTCTTCAGTGTTTTGTGGTTTTCCAAGTGCAGGTCTTTCACCTCCTTGGTTAAGTCCTATATTCTTAGGTACTTTATATTTTTGTTGCTATAGTAAATGGGATTTCCCCCCTACTTTCTATTTCTAATATTTAATTGTTGATGTAGAAAAAAATGTCTTCAATATTTGAATATTGACTTTGTAGCCTACTGTTTTGCCAAATTCACTTATTAGGTTGAGTAGTACTTTTGGTGGCGTCTAAAGAGTTTTCTATGCACACTATCATGTCACCTGCAAAAAAATGACAGTTTTACTTCCTCTTTTCCAATTTGGATGCCTTTGAATTCCTTTTTCTTATCTGACCATTGTGGCTAGAAGTTCCAGTACTATGTTGAATAAGAGTAGTGAAAGCAGATACCCCTTTTTGAATCTTTTTTCATTTTGTTGCTCTTTCTGGGAATTTTCTTTACCTTGTCTTCCAGTTTGCTGATTAATACTCTGCTTTGTCGAGCCTGTTTTTAATTCTTTCTACTGTGTTCTTCATTTCAGATATTGTATTCATCATTTCCTCTTGGCTCTTGATAGTTTCCATGTCCTTTTTCATGTTGGTATAGTTTGAAGTAAGTGACTTCCCTGGAGTTCTTTGTAGTTCTCACTGAGCTCATTGAGCATCCTTAGAATCATTATTTTGGATTCAGTTTCTGATAGTTTGCTTGCTTCTATTTTCTCTAGTACTCTTTCTTGGGGATCCACCTTTCCTTTCGATAGGGGGTTGTTTTTTTGTCTCCCCATTTTTAGTGACTGTTCTTGTTTGTTTCTTCTTCTTAGTCAATCTAGTTCAACTCCTTGTCTTATGGTGTGATTGTCTGTGGTAGGAGGCCCATGGATTCAGTAGTGCAATTTCCTTGATCTCTTGAACTTGATGCTCTTGGGATGCCCTTTTTAGTGTTTATGTGGCCTCTCTAGTTGTAATTATGTTCCAGTTGTTGCTGGATTGTTCTTTTGTGGGTCCTTCCTCCTTCCTTCTGGTGGCTGACTGAGAGTAATTCTGTCCACCATCTCTTGTATGCTCTTGTATAGGTGCACTGTCTTCTCTCTCTGTGTCCATCTCTGATGATATCAGATAGTGTCCCACTCTGGCCTCAGGCAGCCTGTTCAAGACTACCAGTGATCCACATTCTGTGGCTGGATCCTTCGATTGTTAATCTAGTTTATCTGTAATCAGCAGTCAGGCTTAAGAACCACAGGGTGGGGCAGAGTAATTCCTGCAGGCAGAGCTATTGCTTCCCCTCAGGCTGATGCCACTTGGGGGAGAGTGGTCTGCTTGAACAAGATGACTCCTGCAGTATGGGGCATGACTTAGCACAGGGATCCTGGCAGCTACTCCCTCAGTCCTTTCCCCAAAACCATCAACTCCAGACTCTGCTCAAGCATCTCTAGTCCACTCTGCCCCACCCCCACCCCCTGCCCTTTGCTGGAGCCCAGGGTAAGTGGTTGCAAATGAACTCTTGTGTGTTGGCCCTTTAGGAGGCTCTGTATCTCCAGCCATCTTTCCCTGGCAGACAGAGACCCTGATGCTTTTCAGAACTGGCTGTTATCTGGTTTCCATTCCACCTTAGTTGCTACAGGCTGGGGAGGCCAGCTTGGGATTTAGACCCCACACTTTTCAGAGGGAGTCAGTCCCCCCATAGCTATTGAAATATCCCTCTGGTACTTCAGCTGCCTCCCAGGGAGCCCAGCCAGCCCTCTTGCATCTCCTTTCCACTCTGTACCAGTTACATTGTGGTGAAGTGGTTTTTCTGTCTGTCCATGGATATAAGGCTTCTTTCCAGCTATTGTTCAGTTAGTTATTTTGCATGATCTCTACAATTGAATTATAATTCCAGATTGGTCCTGGGAGGAGGTTCGTGTAGCTTCTATTAGTCCTGTGCCATCCTGGATTTCTGCAGTTCAGTTGTAATTTAACATTATCTTTACTCTTTCTTTCTACCGGACTGTAATGGTTAAGTATCCTGCTGTTTATCAGTAAATATTTCCCCCTCTGTTCTGAATCTTACTGGGCTGTTTTCTGTGGTTGCAACCTAGGAAACAGCTGCAGCAACCCTGGCTGCCTTATGGTAGCTTGGTGGGGAGGCTGGTTCATCTCTGGGTTAGAACCAGTGAGGGAAAGAGCTGGAGTAAACTTTGGAGGTCATTCATTTTAAGGATGAAGAAAACGAGGTTCTGAGAGGTTGAATGAATTTGCTCATGTTCACCTAGTTTCTTATTGCTGGGTTATGCACTGGAGTAGCAGGTATAAATATATTCAGGAATATTTTAAATCTTAGCAACTTGCAGTTTAAACTGACTAACCAGTGGACTGTGTAACAAAGCTGGGTGGGAAGGGATGTGACCCTGTATTTTATTTCTGAGCCAGACATTGTGCTAGGCATTTTATAGTATAGACCACATTAATATCCACAACAATGCAATGACACAGAAATCATTATGCCTATTTCAATGAAAACAAATAATGAGACTCTCGGAAGATTAAGCAATAGGTCCAAGAGATAACAGATCATAAACTGACTTACTTGATTTCCTACCCTTTATTTTTCTACTACACCAGGAACAGAATACTAGACAATATTCTGGACTGTTGAAATGCAAGCAGCATGAGCTACTTTATTATTTTATTTTTCCCTTTATTCTTTTTATTGAATTTATTGGGGTGACACTGGTTAAGAAAAAAGTACACAGGTTTCAGGTGCATGATGCTACAACACATCATCTGTACACTGTATTGTGTCTTACTTTTAAAGGGTAAAGTGTAAACATGGGCTACTTTTAAGGTGGTCTGGGAACCTAAAGTGTTTGGAAAAATATGAAGGTGGTTTTAGAAACTGTACCTCACAATATTTGCAATTTCTTCAGGTATGGGAAGCTGTCTCTATTATTTTGTCCTGAGCAAGCCAGATCTGGTTAAGCAATGCCACTCAAATGTTAAAAAAGAACTCAAAACTAGGACATAGGATGCCGGAATATTTGCTTAATACACAGATTTTCAGTTTTAACTCTTTGAGGTTGTGTTGTGCCTCAATAATCTATAATGTTCTAAAGTGGCTCTTGGCTGGAGGGGTGCATGGAGGGTTATAGGAGGAAGGACCTGGAAAAGATAAGATGCTGTCTACAACTCTATGGAAAAGGACACTGCCTGGGGTTGCCTATTAGTGAATAAGAGAGCTTGACTCTATAAGAGACTCTTCCTGAAATAACCGGAAACACTGGGCATCAAAGGCATGAGAGAAATGACTGGTTTCTTACTCTGTAGTCTGTTAGTTTTTAGCTATTTCCACTGATGCTACAGAAACAGAGAGATGGATGGAGAATCAAGGTCAGGAAATAAGATGGAGGTCAAAGATCCATTTTGTCTTTTCCAGATTCAAGATTCTAAATCTGAGTTTCTGGGACTCAGTGGATAGGACTCAGGGGCCTGTGAACCCCTGAAATTGTGTGCAGAGTTTCACATATATGTGAGCTATGTGCAAAGTCTCAAAGGAATCTACAGTTCCCAAAGGACTTAGAACCACCACTTTGGCTGTTGTACCCATCTCCTTCCCACCCTGGCCCACTACGGCTGGCACACTGCCTCCTTCCCAGGCCAGTTTTCCTGGCTTCAGTGGATAGCACATTTTCTTCTGTTTCTGGAATTCTACATTCAGCTATGAAACACAGGACAGCTTGGAAAAGACAGAAGTGAACTTTCATGCTTCTATTGAAATTGATTTCCTTAGGAAGGATACGCCTGTGACAATGTTAATAGAATAATGCTGTCCCATTTTAATGAGCCACTTAAAAAAATTCATCCATGTCCCTGAAATTCTACTGTCTCCAGTTTTTCCTTGAAGGCGACCCCCTTGCTGAACCATCTGAAGTACAGACCCAGTTGCATTGTTTGGTTTGTCTAGGTCCTTTGTTGCCCTTATTGTTTTCCACTGTCCACGGAACAAAGTCCTGATTCCTTGACCTGGCACCTGTCCCTTTACAATCTGACTCTCCTGCTGCTCCCCTAATTGTTCCATGTTCCAAGCTGACTGTACTCCTTGCCATTGCCCAGCCCTGTCTGTGCCCTCTTCCCTCGGGGTCTACATGGGGTGCCTTCCCTGTCCTCTCCATCTGTCACAGTTTTGCCCTCATTCAAACCTTCCTCCTACCTATCCTTCAGCCAGAAATTTCCTCTTCTCTTAGTTTATGTGGGTCTTGGGCATTTGGTACAGATTGATTCATGGTTTATTATTTACAACTGTGTTTCTCTTTTTTCTTTATAGCAGGGCCCATGTTGATTTTAACTGTGTGTCTGGAATGCTATGTCATAGTACTGAGCATACCACAAGCCCTTACTAAAATCTTCAGAATACATTGAAAAAACCTAGACATGGCTATATGAACTTAGAAAAACGAACATGTTTTTCTTGTGGTAATCTAAATTGGATTATATGCTTAAGAACTGCATACAAACAGCATTTATTCTTGATGACTTGGAAAGGGAACCTGATGGCTTCATTGAACTGTATACTTTAAAAAATATTTGTAATTTCATTTCTTATAACACCTGTGAGTTTTGTAGTGTAGCATTTTAATTCCCTTTTGACTGGTGATTACACTGAGGTGAGAGGTTAAGGGAGCTGTCCAAGGCCACAGAGCTGGCAGGAGACAACACCAGGGCTGCCACCCGGGCCTCCTGAGGACTCACCCATAAAGCAGAGCATTAACTGTGCTGAGAATGCAACACAAGCATGTTCACACACTGCCAAAGCCAATTAATGCAACCTAATGGGTCCAAAAAAATTGACTTAATGTAGATATAACGATAATGGACTACTTGAAATTTTCTCTTTTTACCTCATCTTTCAGCCACCACAACAATGTTTGCTTGATTAATGTTTCTAAAATATAAATTGAAGGATGTTACTCACCCCCCTCTAATTTCATTGCTGTCTTTAATTTGGACAAGACCTGGGGCCTTCATCCTGGCATATCAAATCCCTACAATAAGATCCAACTGATCATTTCATCTATTTAATTTAATACTGCCCTCTAGTTATTCTTGCCCCAGGGAAATCCTTCTGTTCATTGTCCCAGAATTATCTTCCCCTGCCTAACTTTGGTCCTCAGTTTCTTTCTTTTTTTTAGTCTACCTCCAGATTCTTCTCATTCTTCTAGGCCTAACTCATGTCTCATCTTTTTGATATGACTTTTCCTGACTATTTAAATTCACATCTCTGTAGTTCTGTGGCCCTTATTGTGCACATCTTTGCCATTCACTGTGTTATCAAATGATCAGCAGCAACACCAGCAGCACCCAGGGAGCCTGTTAGAAATATAGAATCCAGCCCTGCTTCCCCCCAGACCTGCTGAATCCAATCTGCACTTTAGCAACATCCTTGAAGTGATTCATGAAGGCTGAGACAGCCTGGTATACCTCACTTAGACACGTAGATAATAATTATACACTGATTTATATATCTATACGCCTCAAGATCCTTGAAGTCTAGCAGCTTGTATCATTTTTTTTATATCTCCCTCAAGCACAAATTCATGATGAAATAGGCACTCCATAAATAAATTTTAGTGTCCTTCCCTTAATTTTCCTAGTAAGAAGAAAGAAAAACAACAACAATAACAACAACAACTCCAAAACACCTAGAAAGTAAATGCAAGCCATGGTTGATGTTTTGATGAAGACAAGGTCAACTGATTGCACCTAAAGCTGGTAAAGAAGCAGAGGCAGGTCCCTTACACGATGATCTCTTTCTGTCCCTGGAGCGCCTGGGGTGGCCCCCACAGGGTAACTCTTCTCTCCACATCCTGGCTGCATGCTCGTCCTTCTGACCGCCAAGGCAGGGAGCTTCTTGAGGGCAAAGCCAGGGTCTCGGTCACATTTTGTCAACAGCACCTCAACCACTCAGAGCAGACATTCAATAAATGTCTAGTGATTTGAATTAATCCATAAATGAATCAATCAATAACTTGCTACATGGATAAATTAGAGAGATTAAAACTAGGCCTCCACTGGCTGCTTCTCCCTGTCATCAGCCAGTGTATGTTTATCACCATACTCTACACAGTAGTGGAACTGACCGGCCTCCCCAAACCAGAGATCTGCTTCATTGTTTTCACTCCTTTGCTACCATATTTCCAATTTTAAGGGCTGAAGAGGAGAAATACAAAGGTTGAAAGTAGAAACAGGAAAGAAATGACAGAATCTCCTATAAAGGGTATATTACATTCAAGTTCAATGACTTAAAGGAAGCCTCAAAGAAGAGGGTTTTTTCAATGATGAATGTCTCAATATTCACATTACAAAGTGTTCTCTTCTAACAAGTTCGTCAAACAAAAGGGAGTGGTAAATGACTATATGTAGAACACAGTGTTGTTTATGTAGCTTGATGGTACATGCTAGTCCACAATTTCATTTTGTGTTTGAGAGACATATGAGGTTTTGCTGAGCTTAGTAGAGGCATGTATGTTTGTTTTATGGTCAATTTTGTCCATCAGTAAAACAGAAAGAAATCTGAGAACAGTTACTATCATTATATGCTTCCACAAGCCTAGATTCATAAAAGTCCAAAGAATATCATAGTGCTATGGATACCCCAGTAGATACTTGTATTATTACTTAACTTTTTTTCATGAGAATGTGTCTTATTTCTGACAACAGGTTGTAAGAAGGGCAGGCATATGTATTTTGTAATTTTGTACATATTGACCATGCTGACCACAGAGCTTCAGCTCTACCTTCCTTCATTTCCTTCCTTTCTTCCTCCCTCCTTCTCTCCCTCCCTTCCTTTATCCCTTCCTTTTGTCCTTCCTTCCTGTGTTTGAGTGATTGAGATAGAACATTGAGATATTCTATTTATAAGCTACAATATTTTATTCTAGTTCTATTAATACTATATGTATATGCTGGGAGAAATCACCCATCAAAACAAAACTCTTCATGAAACTTGCATTCTAGGGGGCAAAAAAGACAAAAATAAGTAAAATATATAGTTAGATCACAATATGCCCTGCAGGAAAAAAAATGTTAAGTAAGGATGTTAGAGAGTTGGGGGAGTAGTATACTTTTAAATTAGAAATCAGAGAAGAGCCCCTTCAAGAAGGTGAGATTTATGGAAGGACCTGAAGGAGGTGAATTATGTAGCTACCTGGGAGAACAGCATTTCAGAGAGTGGAACAGCAAGAAAGGTTTTCTGGTTTTCGAATAAAAGAGCTTGGTGGGAAATGATCACAGAGATGAGATCAGATCTTGCTGGCTGCTATATTGAGAAAAGCCTGAATGGAGATAAGGGTGGAGGCAGGAGACTAAGAGGCCACTTCAGTGACACAGACAAGAGATGACAGTGGCTAGGATCAGAAAGGCAGCAATGGAAGAGGTGAGAAGTGGGTGGACTCTGCATGTATTCTGATAGTAGACCTAGCAGGATTTGCTGGTAAGTGGATTGCAGTATGAGAGACAGAGAGGCATCCAGGACCCAGGTGTTCAAGATTTTTGGCCTAAGTACAAAGATGTAGCTGCTGTCAGATGATAGCTGGGAAAGGCTGCAGATGGGGAAGTTTTCAGAAAAGATTAGAAACTTAGTTATAAGCCATGTTGAGTGTGACATATCTTTTTGACAAGTGAAAATGTTGAGGAGGCAGTTAGATATTTGTGGAATGAATGAATAAGCAGGATCTTAATCAAATGTTTAAAGGCCCTCCAACATATTCCTCTCGCTTTTTTCCTGTAATACAAAATCTAATGGGAAGTAACATAGGAAGTTAGACCCTTCCGACCAAGACCAGACCTGCCTGGATTCCAGACCTGGAATTCTGACCTGGAGAACATTCACGACTTGAATCTTCCCTAGACCCTTGACCTGTGTAAAATGGACTTCATCCTCTTCCTCACCAACTCTATATCCCTAGGGAATGTAGTGAATGGTACCACTAGGCATGTAAGCAAGAGTCACACTTAATTTCTTCCATTTCCTCTGCCTATGTCTTTTACCAGCACTGCTTCCACACCACCTCTAGAATTCATCTCTCCCTCAACCTTCTCCTGTATCACTTTGGTGATTGTGTTCTCATTACCTTTCACCCACATGATGTACACATCAATCTTCTACTTGGTTTCCCAGTCTCCCATCCCTCAGGTCCCACAGAGACTGTCTCAAATGCAACATATTACTGCTTGCTTACAATTTTCTCAAAGGCTCCCTTCTGTCTACAAAGCCCCAAGTGCAGAGCTTGGTGGACAGGAATAATCATGACCTGGCCCTGCGTATTGCTCCGATTTACCACTCCACGTGCTCATGCACACATGCACACATATCACTTCCATCCCTTAGCCGTATTGAGCCACTGGTAGCTAATGGATTTATTCGCTCATATAAATGGAGGGCTTCCTATGCCAGGCTCTGGGGCAGCAGCGCTGACTGAGGCTCTGGTGGAACCATATTTCCTCGATTCCCCCGTCTTTGCCCTCTGATCCCTCTGCCTTGAACGTACCTCTGCCTTCCTCTCTCTCTCCACCCCCCTGCCACCAAGAGAACACCAGCTCACCTTTTAAGATTTAGCTCACATCATTTCCTTGTCTTAGCACTTTGCTCAATCTCCTTCTGTCTTCTAAAAATGTTTCCTCCCTCAAATGGTATTACTGAATAAGTTAGTAGCGCTAGGAGGGAGGAGATCTCTAAGTACATCCCAGGTTCAGTTCAAAATATTATATTTTATACTAGGAGGTTGTAGCTCAAGGAACAGGATTTTTCTTTTGATCCCAGGATATAGAAAAGCCTCCCTTTTCCAGCTTTGTCCCTCTGTCCTTCGGCTCCTCAAATGGGGTAACTAACTATTGACTTGCTTCAGTGAGTGAATGCAAATGCACTGGATTATATATGCAAACATTCAGCATGTTAATATGTAGGGGTGCTGGGGAACTTGCCTTAAAGTTGAATTTGCAGAGAAAATTCACAATTTTTACTTAGATGAATGTATATTTTGGGGGGCTCATAGAAAGGTGGGTTAAAGACTCCCTTTCAGGCCAATGCTTAGTAGAGTAAGATGACAGTGTGACTGCTTTGCGTACACCTGCCCATACTTGCTGATCTGCCCTTGTTGGCAGCTCCTAGGGGAGCATCTGTACTGATCACCAGAAGGGTCTTTTGGTGGATGAGTGGGCATTTCCTCAGGCTGCAAAATCCGAGAAGCTCTGGTCCCACCTTTGTCTTCATCTCTTCTCTCTTGCCTTTCTCTCCCTGTCACTATACCTCCCTACCTCTCTCTGGATATTCATACATACACACTTAGATGATTTTCAAAAGCTCCTTGGGGAATATTTATATTTTATCAATTTGCAACAGCACTAAAACCAAGTGTTCTAGTAAAAAAGCCTAAAGAATGCCTCTTGTTCCCCACCCTTCTGACTTACTTGTAGGCTGCATGTGGCAGCAGGTCTTATAATGAATCTATAAATATGAATATCTGATGTTTTTCTTACCTCGTGCCTATGTGATGAGGCAGTCAATGACCTGATTATCACTGTTAAACATTTTAAAGACTAGCACAAAGTCACTTGGGCTACAATAAAAAAATCACAGTTTCAAAGAGGTACAGTGAGGTGAACCTGCCACTATGTCTGCCAGCACATGTTTGATTACACACATGCACACACAAATACCCACATCTAAATGTTATAACCAGATTCATCTTTTCCTTTTGTATTGTACTGAACATTTAACACAATATTGCATCAGTGATTGTCAATCAGTTATATAATAATGAATATAATTATGAGCTATAAATACTTTAAATCACCTACAAATGACACAATTTGCTGCACAGAAGAGCTAGCACAGCTGCTGGTTAATAGGTTTAATTTATTCAACAGGATGCCTACTCTGTTATTACTTAAAATATAGTTACATCTTCCTGGGACTAATTATTTATTAATTGACCACAACATTTAGATATACCAATGAGGCATTTTATAAATTAAAATCCTATCAAAGGCAGAGGACTATCCAGGTTCTGAAGGCTTATGGTTAGTTAGATGTTGGTTGGGAGTGCCTTGTTTAATAATTATAATGGCTTAATGGCTCCAGTAGCCATACTGTCACAAAAATTACATGATAATGGCATGGGAAGGGCTTATATATGCAGTGAACAGCCAAGAAAAAAGTGTTGATTCCAGAGCTTCAAATTAGATTGCTATTAATTTGATATATGACATTTCCTTGCTATAAATGTTTTCATGGTTGTCAGTCCCTATTACTGCAGGTTAGTGATTTTCCTGGCTGTGCACAAAAGACAGGTTAAGCATCAGGGTACAGGCATAGCCAGAACCCAGTGCCAATGATTTGGACTTCGTACCAGAACTACAAGCTTCTTCCCTGTCTCTGCTCTCTCTCTGTTCAGGAAGTCAAACCACAGACTTCTGTACATGTCTCAGACACATGCCCAGCTAAAGGTAGGGTGGTCCTTGCCTCTTCTCTGGCAAGAGGGTCAGTGGCACAGGCCCGTAATCAAGAGCTAGGCATCTGCTCCAGGCCAATCATTTTGGGCAGGAACACCTGGTGGATAACAGGAGTCAGACTCACTCATTCTATCACTCAAAGATATTCACCGAATGCCTAAGTGCCAGGTGTCTTTCCAGGTACTGGGAATACAACTGTAATTTGGGTGTTGGGAACCTTTATTGCAATGATTGCTTGGTTCAAATCCTGACTCTCCCTCTTCACCTTGGGCAACATGTTTTAGTTTCTGATCTTTCATCTCTGACTTCGCACCAGACTCCTGTCTGTGGGAAGAATTCATTGAGGCAACGTACACAGCTCACTCAAGATTGTGCCCAGCGCATTGCCAAAGTCAGTTATTTTTATTGTTGGGTAAAGGTAAGGTGCAGGCCATATTTCTACCATGAATTTTTTTTTCAATTTTATTGTTGTTGTATTACATCCATCCCCTTTCTGCTCCCCTCTATACCCCTCCCCACCCACCCATTCCCCCCAAAGTCAATCCCACCTGTTGTCCATGCCCATGGTTCCTTTATACTAGGTTCTTGTCTAAGCTGCTCCCCTTTCTTGCCTCTGCCTCCCCCCTCCCCCCAATCCCTTTCCCCCTGACCACTGAAGGCCTATTCCTTGTATCCATATACTTGGTTCTGTTTTGCTTGTTGTTAGTTTTGCTCATTATTGTCCCGTAATGGGTGAGATCATATGATATTTGTCCTTCACTGACTGGCTTATTTCACTAAGCATAATACTCTCCAGTTCCATCCATGTTGGAAAGAAGAAGTTCCTTCTTTCTTTCTGCTATATAGAATTCCATTGTATAAATGTACCAAAGTTTTTTGATCCAATCATCCACTGATGGGCACTTAGGCTGTTTCCAGCACTTGGCTATTGTAAATAGTGCCGCTATGAACATAGATGTGCATAGGTTCTTATGAATTGGTGTTTCAGGATTCTTTGGGTATAGTCCAAGTAGTGGAATTGCTGGATCTACCATGAATTTAATGATTGTGAATATGCTCTATTAGCTGAAATGACTCAGATTCTTTTTGCTTTTGAGTTTAGTGTGAGCATCATGTATAAATACAGTAATAACTATGTGACAATGGGAATATTATTGCTGTCTTCCTAACAGTGGTTTGCCCTTCAGGTAACATGCATGAAATGAATATCCAAGACCCTTTGCCTTCAGGGCACTGAGAGTAAGAGGAGAAGATGATTTTTCTAAGAGCTGTTACACACTGTATGAGATGCTAAAATAGAAAGAACAACCCCCTCCGCCACAGGATAATATATAGTTTAAATGTTATATTAGTGGCTTTAAAGGCCTTAGACCAAGGAAGTTTGAGAAGTAGAATCTTTTTGTTACAGGAAGTTTTATTTTGTCCTTGAAAGAACCTGAGGAAAAGACATAAGAAGCTGTTTGCTTGTAAAAATCTAATTAACTATCGAACCGTGTGATATCCCTTAATGATGGAGTAGTTGAATCAAAAAACCATGAGGCACTTGCAAGTGTTGAAATGAAGGCCCCATATTGATCACCTTAATTAGGTACTGTTTTATTAAAACGCCTACCTTTTACAATAGCATGGATGGAACTGGAGGGTATTATGCTTAGTGAAATAAGCCAGGTGATAAAAGAAAAATACCACATGATCTCACTTAATACAGGAAACTAATGAACAAAATAAATGAATAAGCAAAATAGAACCAGAGGCATGGAAACTAGGAACAGACTGACAGTGACCACAGGGGAGGGGTGGGGGAAAGAAGAGGAAGAGTCTAATCAAGAAACTAGTATAAATGAACCATGGACATGGACAACAGGGTGGGGATTGAATGTGGGAGAAAGGGAGGTGGGCAATGGAGGAATAAAAAGGGAGACAAATGTAACACAGCAACAATAAATCAATGAAAGAAAAAGCCTGGAAACCTGACCGGCATAGCTGCCTGAGCTCTGCCTTCTGTCAGGCCAGGGGCAGCGTTAGATTCTCATAGGAACTCAAACCCTAGCGTGCACTGCACACATGGTGGAGACTGTGCTCACTCTCCTTATGAGCATCTAACGCCTGACGATCTGCGGCGGAGCTGAGGAGGCAATGCTGGCGCTGGGAGCTGCAACAAATACAGACGATCGTCAGTAGGCAGGTCTGACTGCACAGGGCCCATGATGAATCAACTGCTTGCAGACTCGTATCAAAACCCTATCAGTGAGCGGCGAGTGACAATTAAGGTGCATCTGGTGGCAGGCTGCAATGCCATCCCCCGACCCTGGTCCATGGAAAAACTGTCTTTCAGCCTGAAATTGGTCCCTGGTGCCAAAGAGGTTAGGGACCACTGGGTTAGTGGCATATACCACACAGTCCCAGGGAGCACTGATTGTTTCTCCATGGTAGTAGCTAGATCTCATCTGAAAGACAGAGGAGGGCATCACCCAATTCTATTCACTATGGACTAAAAGCTATTCAAGAGGCTATTTTGGGGAAAACAGGAGGTTGGACCAGGGGGCTTAGGGCGGAAGACATAGAGTGATGGTTCAAGCTGCAACATTCAACAAGAAGAGAAGCCAATTCAAAATGACACCCCGACACTTCATGCATTTCAGAAGGTTTGAAGCACCACTGGAAGAATCACCTGGAAAAGTTTTAAAAATGTCATTGTCCATCCCTTGCCCCCAGACCAACTAATGACTATCTCTGGGTCTGGAATCCAGCAGTGTTTCATTTTTGTTTTTATTTTTTTAAACTTTCCCAGAGATTAGGCTAGAGTTCTCAAAGTCTAGTTCCTAGACCAGCATCACCCAGGCATTTGTAGAAATGAAAGATCTCAAGCCCTATCCCAAACCTACTGAATCAGAACGTCTGGGGGCAGGACTCCATAACCTGTGTTTTAACAAACCCTCCAGGTGATTTGGATGCTCTGTCAAGTGTGAGAACCAATGTTCTAGGTAAGTCATGTCACACAAAAAAATCAGAACTGTAGTTAGGCTGAAATGGCTCAGGCTGGAAGTCCATTGTAGGGTGATTTCTCTTTTGTGCTTATGAAAGAATGAAAACCATACACTCTCATCCTCATATAGCCTTTGAGAGGAGAGAATTGAACTTTGCAGCTTTATCACCCTCAAAGCTCTTAGGAAGGAACCATAGACTTCTTGGTTCCAACTGGGTCATATGATTTTAAATAAAATGCAATGACTAATAACAAAAATCTGTCTGACCACCAGAAAAGACAACTGGCGCTTACACCTAGGAGGGAGGTGAGAACAGGGAAGAATAACCTAAAAAGAAAAAGAAAAGAAAGTCATTAAAACTGAAGTTTGCTTTACTTTTTCCTTTTACTTCATGAAGGCTATGTTTTCTTTTTCTTGGGGCAGGGGGCACAGCACTGATAGGTTAATAAAACCGAATAATGTCCCTTGTGCTGAGTTTTCAGTATGAGAGGAGATCTGTATAAGAACATGTTCTAACAATGTGTTGGTTTTCTCACAGTCACATCCAGCCCCCAGAACCCTCTCCAGCGGCCTCTACTCTCTCCTGTCCTGGTGAATAGACCTGGAACAAAGCCGACAATCTGAGCTGCCACAGCCTGGGTGGTGACGATGTGCCCGTGAATTGGAACCTGGCTCTGTTGCTGACTTGGACAGGAATGGCGGGAAGTCACCAGGCTTCTCTAGACTTCAGTTTCTTCAGGCAGAAAATAACAGAAACCACCCGGATGAACTGGAATGTTCAAGTGATATGCACAGGGCTGGGAAGAGGGTTGGGTGTCACAGCCAAGCCGAATAGGAAAAACAAAACAAAACAAAACTGCACAGCCTTAGGGTGTCATCTCCTGGTACAGAGACATGATGAAATTTAAGCTGAAACACTGAGAAGTTAATTATCAAATGTGGGCCCAACACTTGAAGTGCATTTTTTTACTGTTTATTTTAATTATCTTTTATCCTCATACTGATACACTCTGCAAAAATACTGCCTTTACTAACCAATACGCAAAGTAAACCAAATGAACCACTAAAGATGAATCAGTTATAAATTAAGAACCTCAACCATATCCTAGATAATTGATTTTGTGGAACAAAAGTATTTTTTTTTTTCTTATTTCAAAGTTCACCTTATGAGAAAACAAATACTCCATGGGATCATCATTTTAAACACAAATTGCATTTAGACAGAGTTGTCTGGTCAACTTTCTGGGGCTGTACATTAGCTACTAATTTCATTTGAATCCAGGCTGTGAAATGCATTGCTGGAAATTATGGTACAGAGATGGCTTCTAATCGTTCACGTGATGGGCTTTACTGGGCTCCAGAAGAGAAGTGGGGTCCTACTCAGTGTACTTGTTATGAAACTGAAGCTACTTGGTGACCTAGGCTCTTTCTACCTAACCAGATACCCAGTTTTTTTTATTTACAAGAGAAGAGTTTTGGGGAAAGAAAATGGGAAACAAGGAGTCACTCTCACAGACACATAACTAGCCACTGGAAGTTGGTGCTCAGGCCACCTGGTCTTTCCATCCCCTTTCCCAGATACTCTGTTCAGTCCCATTACCGTTATGTTCAACTACTGCCCCCTGTTTCTCTAATGGTGTTTTGCTTTCAGGACTAGTTAACAACTCTTTTCAATATGTATTACATTTTGTATTTCTTCATACACATTCCATCCTTTATTTTTCACTATATTTTTCTGTATTTAATTTCTGTTTATTGCATTTTTATGCCATTACTTCGGTTCTTATTTTCCTCTATGACATCTCTTCCCTCACTTAATGTTATTCTCTAGGACGCTATTAAGTTTCCTATCTTTTTCTTATTTATACAAGCAACTGCAGCATAGAAAGGGCCCTCAGGCTTGTCAATATCAGGCTGGTTGGGGCTGTCATAGTATCTGGCACATAGTAGGTACTCAATCAGCATCTGTTCAATGATTGCCTGAATGAATGAAAATAGAAATGATATCAGTATATTTTTGGAACAATCTTAAGCAAAATTATGAACTAATAACTTCTACTTCTTCAAATGTGTGTCAACTTAACTTTTTTCCATTACACAACTTTACTGAGGTATTATTGGAAAAAAGCTATAATTTCTAATAATTTGATGAGTCTTGAGATAAGTAGACATCTGTGAAACCATCACCACTGCTGACCTAAACATATTGATTACCTCTAAAAGTGCCCTTCTGTCTTCTTTATTATTTTTTTGTAATAAAAATGTTTAACATAAGATCTACCCTGTTAGCAAATTTTTAAGTAAACAACATAGTACTGTTAACTATAGGCACTGTGCTACACAGATCTTGTATGAATAAAGCTTTGTACCCTTTGACTAATACCTCCCTGTTTTTCCCTCTCCCAAATCCCTGGTGCCACTGTTCTACTCTTTGCTTCTATTAGTTTTTGAATATGTTAGTAATAATGGGTACCATATAGTATGTTTCACTCTGTGTTTGGCTTATTCCACTTATATAATGTCCTCCAGGGTCATCTGTGTTATCATAAATGGCAGGATTTCCTTCTTTTTAAGGCTAAATAGTAGTTCCCTGTGTGCATATACTGTGTTTTCTTTCTAAGTTCATCTGTTGATGGACATATAGGTTATTTCCACATGTTGGCTATTGGGAATTGTGCTGCTACAATCATGGGAATGCTAATAACTTCTTGAGATCCTGATTTCATTCTTCTAGAAGCAGGATTGCTGGGTCCTATGATAATTTTATTTTTAATTTTTTTTGGAACCTCCATCATGTTTTTCATAGTAGCATTCCCCAAGACAGTGTACAAGGTTTCAATTTCTCTACATCCTTACCAATACTTGTATTTTCTTAATATATATGATAGCCATTATGATAGGTGTGAGGTAATATCTCATTGAGATTTTCATTTGCATTTCCCTGATTAGTGATGTTGGGTACCTGATCATGTACCTGCTGGCCATCTATATGTCTTCTTTGGAGATGTCTATTAATTTTGTAATTGGGTTATTTGGGGATGTTTTACCATCTTAGGTTGAAGGAGTTCCTTATGCATTTGAATATTAACCCTCTATCAGATATGTGGTTTATACTTTCTTCCATTTTGTAGGTTTCCTTTTCATTTTGTTGATATTTTTTCTTTTGCTATGTAGAAGCTTTTTAGTTTGATGTAATCCCACTGGTTCATTTTTTGTTTTTGCTGTCTATGCTTTTGGGCCATAAGCAAGAAACCATTGCCAAGACAAATGTCATGAAGCTTGTTTCCTGTGTTTTTTCTTCTAGAACTTCTATGTTTTTAGGTTTTACATTTAAGTTTTTAATCTATGAGTTGATTTTTGTATATGATGAAATGTAAAAGTCCAAGTGTATTTTTTTACCCGTGATATCCAGTTTTCCACAACCATTTATTAGAGAGACTATTTTCCCCCATTATGTATTCTTGGCATCCTTGAAAGATTAGTTGACAGTATTTGCATGGGTTTCTTTCTGGGTTCTCTATTCTGTTCATTGAATTCTATGTCTGTTTTACTGCCTGTACTGTACTTTTTTGATTACTATAGCTTTGTATTATAGTTTAAACTTAGGAAGTGTGATGCTTTCAGCTTTGTTCTTATTTAAAATTGCTTTGGCTATTTAAGGTCTTTTGTGGTTCTATGTGAATTTTAAGACTGTTTTTCTATTTCTGTAAAAAATGCCTTTGGAATTTTGATAGGGATTGAATTGAATGTATAGATTGCTTTAGGTACTATGGGCATTTTAACAACATTAATTCTTCTAGTCCATGAACATGTGATGTCTTTTCATTTATTTGTATCAGCTTTAATTTCTTTGATCAGTGTTTCACAGTTTCCAGTGTACAAGTCTTTTGCCTCTTTGGTTAAGTCTATTTCTAAGTATTTTATTCTTTTTTGATGCTATTGTAAATGAGATTATTTTCTTAATTTCATTTTTTGAATAATTTGTTTTTAGTATAGGAATTCAATTGATTTTTGTATGTTGATTTTGTATCCTGCAACTTCATTGAATTAATTTATTAGTTCTAATGTTTTTTGATGTGTGTGGATTCTTGGGGTTTTCTGCATATAAGATCATATCATCTGCAGTGATAATTATATTTCTCATGTGGATGCCTTTTAGTTATTCTTGTTTTCTAGGATTTCCAGCACTATGTTGAAAAGATGTGGCAAGAATGGGCATCCTTACTTTGTTCCAGATCTTAAAGAAACAGCTCTCATTTTCTCACCATTGTGTATGATGGTAGTTGTGGGCTTTTCACATATAGCCTTTATTGTATTGAGGTAAATTCCTTTAAGTTAACTTTACTGATTTTTTATGTAATTCATGGGACTCAAAAGTGAGTCTTTATACTATGGCAGTGCAAAGGTATACCCAGGTTTTAACATAAGGGGTAAGAAACTTGTGAATTCCATTTGCGGATGGGGAGTAGGCACATAAAAACACACCAACATTCCCCAGTCAGACCACATAACCAGGTTGCAAGCAAGGTCTCCAGCCAGATCTATAGCTGGAGGCAGGTGAAAGGCATCCATACATGGATATCTCTCTCTCCCTCCCTGCCTCTTTCCCTACACCTCTCTCTAAAAATAATAAATAAAATCTTTTAAAAAAAACACACACAAACAAAAAACACACCAATGTGGATGCAAGCTCCTGGGAGAGCAACTATTTTCATTTGTTTCATTTTGCTATATGCTCAGTAACTCTAAAAGTGCCTGGAAAAGAGGAGATGACCAGTAAGTATACCTATAGAATGACTACAAATGGATTGCCTTCTATGGGTGGATCATAATCTGTCACCACATCCTGGAAAGTTAACCATCACTGAGAAGACACTACTTCCGGGCACACAATAACAACTGCCAGAGCTTAGCAGCTACATTCTTAAACTAACTTGTCTAGAACTCCAGAGGTTGGATTTCAAAGGATCTGTTAACCCTTAAAATTATATGTAGTTTTGGGAAAGAAAGCCCACACATTTCTTAAAGGACCATGTGACCCTCCACCTTGATTTCAGAACCATAGTGTATGACAAGATTCTTCCCACAGTAAGAGTAATTAAGAAGCCCTGACAAACAGAGGCTTTGGTTAGGCATATTTGGGCTGAAATTTCAATTCTACCCCTTGCTGACTGAGTGACCTTAGTTAAGTTTTCAAATCTCTCTTCAATTTCCTTATCATGAAATGGGGATAATATGACAAATCTCTAGACTCAGCAGTGGAATCTGAACTTGAATACAAATATTTGTCTCTAAAGCCCATGTTCTTTTTTAAAAAAAGATTTTATTTATTAATTCCAGAGAGAAGGGAAGGGAAAGAGGCAGAGAGGGAGAGAAACATCAATGTATGGTTGCCTTTCACCTGCCTCTAGCCACAGACCTGGCTGGAGACCTGGTAAAGCCCATGTTCTTAACCATTGTCTTTCTGTCTTAAATGAGGTAGTCAATAATGGAAGTGCCTGGTATTCAGTAGGCATGCATAAATATTTGTTAAAGAAACAACAAAGAAAGGCAAACAAGATGAAAGAGCTCTTTGTCTAATTTAAGGAATGTTCATATTAAAAATATTGTTGTCATTGTGACTATAAAACTAACTCCAAAATTTGGGAAAAGAGATTGGGTAAACCATTGGAAGTTTGGGTGATTAGGGAGTAGGAAGATCTCAGTAAACCTGGGGTAAACTTATGATGCAGTTTTGACAAGGAGTGGATAACTGGGCTCACCTAATAATAAAATGAAGGATTGTGTGAGTCTTATAGTCTTTAGAGACAGGATTTACACTTGGATCATTTACTCCTAGATATACGGAACTCTTACTCTGCTAGGATTCAGCAGCTATCAAGGTCCTATACTATTTATGGTTGTTCCTTGGCCTGAACCAAAGGCTGAAGAACAGGCCATGGTGGAACAAAAGAGATCCAGCTATTGTTCATCTGCAGAAGAGGAATGGCTTTCTGGCTCAACAGAGAGGAGGCTTGCCTGGTGTCTTTGGGTAACTTCATGGTAGGGAGAAACAAAGAAATATGATTCATATAGGAGCTGTTTCATTGCACTACACTGACAAGTGACAAGTTACTTAGGTATACTTACATTGAAATAATCATCTTATTCATTGATTTTGACTTAAAAAAAAAAACTTGTTTTTGAGAGGTGTTCATTCAATGGGGTGGGAGAATGAATGGAACCATTTATGTTACTGAGTCAGATTTGAGCAGTTTCCATTTTATAACTACTCTGTGTCAGGCCCACACATTATTTCACGTCAGCCTCATAACAACATGGTAAGGTTGACTATCATAATCTTCACTTAATCAGATAAGGAAACAGAGGCTCAGAGAAGTTACCAAGTTGAGACTATTACCCAGTTGCACATAGCTAGTGAGTACAAAGCTGAGATACACATCCAGGGTTCTGAGTCCATTTTCCATTACACTTGACTATGTTGTACATTTGTGTAACAGGATGGTATTTTTTTTTAAAGTGGCATTCTGGCAACCAGTAGGAGACCAAAACAAGTACAAAAGACAATATGACTAGAAATGGAAAAATGGACTTTAGTGCTATGTAACAGGAAGGCGGGTATTAGGTTGATAGGGGTCCCTTTTACTATCACCTGCTCTGAAATGCAGCCTAGATGCTTTTTGTGATCTCCTCTGGTGAGTCTAATGATGTGCAGGTCATTTGAAGCATTTTCAGAGCTGGTTGGAAATTGTGTGTGTTCAGCACTATTTCAAATTTATGGGGGAATCTGGATTTTCTTGTTTTATTTTATAAAGCAACTGCAGGGTCACAAATAAAAGTTTAAAACAGACCTCAATATTTCTTGGCAGCCACTTTCTTTTTGTTTTTGGTATGGAAATGGGCATTTGTATGAAATGCCTAAGACTTATACTATAGAGCAAAAGTGAGAGAGAAATGAACTTTTATTCGGTACCTAACACTTACCAGTCATGTTTACATACTTTATCTCTTTAAATCCTTGGTGAAATTCTGTTAGTTGAGTAGTATTGTATTTTTAAACAAAAACACAAAGTGGACAAACAAACAAAACATTCAGTGAAGTCCAGTAAGTTATCCAAAGTTGCACAATTGAGACACAGCAAAGCTAGGATGTGAAGCCAGATCACATTTTTTTCATTCTGTGATGCTGCCATATTAGATGATAGGAGTCATGGGAGGTGATATGAACAGTGTAGAATGTAGACAAAGATGATCTTTTAAGGTACAAGGAACCCCCATATAACTCAATTGTTAGATTCCTAAAAAATGCTGTGTTGTGCGAATCCATGTTATACAAAACAAAAAACTAGTACAAAAAATGGGGTTAAGTTCCAAAAGTTGAAAAACTATTACATTTTTATAATTAAGAGAAATATCTTTATTAAAGCAATTTTCACCAAAAGTATATCATATTAATATGCATTAAATGTTTTCTTCATCATCACTACTAAGCTCCATTAGTGAAAATTTTCAAATGAGATCTCTTTTGCTCTTAAAAGCTATTATGTTCTATATTGTTCAGGGATTTACCTAATTTTGGATGAGATCGTTTTTGCTCTTAAAAGCTCTTGTTACACTCTGTGTTGTTTGGAGATTTCTCTAATTCTCAAACTGTGTTAGAGTAAAACCATATTCTAAGACACTGTGTTATATGAGGGTTTCCCCCAATTCTCAAATTGTATTAAAGCAAAACCATGTTATAGAAGTGCCGTGTTATATGGAGGCTACCTGTATGTCCACTTGTATCTTTACTGGGGCAAGTAATTACAGAGTGTCAGAATTGGAGAGCCTTTACAGATTATGTAGTCCTATCTTTTGATTTTACAGGTGAGAAGAGTATACCTTAATTTTGAGCTCTTAACTCTGGCCCCATAGACAAGCATATATGTTTTCTAAATCCCAGCTCAGTAGTGTTTGTTATATCAGTATGAGTCATCATTAAGAACATGGGCGTTAGAACGACCCTATCTGTGTTCAAGTTGTGGCTAAATGATTGGGGAAAATTACCCAACATCTCTGGATCTCAGTTTATTCAACTGCAATATGAAGATAATAGTGCTTCAGAGGGTTGATTAAGTGAGTCAATACTACTGACTCACTTAGTATTGACTCACTTAGATTTGTGCTTACTCTTTGATAAATACTTAACCTGTTAGCTAGTATTATTCTCATATTGTCTCCCAGGGTACAAGCCTAGCATAGTAGCTTTGGAGTGGCTGAATTGAAGGAGAAATAGTCTAAATGGCATAAAATTACCTTTTTAAATACCATAAAAAAGGCAAAATTTTCCTTAAGAGAACCGTGGAGTTTCCCTGTAGAGATGGTGAGGGGTGACACACAACCTACAGAGTTAATCCTGCAGGGACTTGGCATGTAATAATTCATAGGGCTGGAGGTCTAGGCAACCTCAGAGGCTGATCCCAGATGGAGTAGCCAAGGAGTGCGAACCAGCAGTGGCCCTGGCAGAGCTGCGCTGGGAACCGAGGAAAACCCTCCACTCTGAATCTGGGTCATCATTCCCACCCACCTTCTACCTCTTGTCTTGCTTGCTTTCCTGTCCTCCATTCACCAAAGGTTTTGAGTGACTGCTCATCAAAGGTTTTGAGTGACTGCTATGTGCCAGGCAGTGGTGTAATGGTCCATGAAATAAACTCTCTGCATTCATGGAGCTTACTTTCTAGTAGGGGAGACAGGTAATGGAGATGCAGGTATGTGATATAGTAAAAAGTTCCATGAAGGGGTAGAAAGTCACGGAGAGTTCAATTTTGTTTTGTAGAGGTCAGGGGTGGGTGCCTCTTTTAGGAGGTGGCATTTGAGTAGTGATCTGAAAAAATGAAAGAATCAGCCACATGACATTTTGGAGAAAGGACATTCCAGGCTGGGACAAAGGCAAACCCAAACCTGGGGTTAGGGAGCTGGGTGAGATTTGCAGAATAGCAAGAAGGCCAATGTGGTTTTGAGAGCCGGCAGGAGTGCAGAGAGGGGCCAGGTTGTCTCCTGCCTTTAGACCAAGGCTTGTAGAATGAAATGCAAGGAAAGTTCAGATGTCCACCAAAACATACGCACTCTGGGTCATGTTGAGTAATCTACCCCACTTCCAAACAACGTCATCAACAATTGCTTCTTTGTATAACTAAATGAAGGGTACCTTAAAAATGATATAGATTAAGCCCTGGCTGGTAGCACAGTGAATAAGGCGCCGGCCTGTGAACCCAACGGTTGCAGGTTCGATTCCCCAGCCAGGGCACATAACCACGTTGCAAGCCAAGTCTTCAGTCAGGTCTGTGGCTGGAGGCGGGTGAAACACAACCATACATTGATGTCTCTCTCCCTCTCTGCCTCTCTTCCTTCCCCTCTTTCTAAAAATAATGAAATAAAATCTTAAAAAAAAAAAAAAAAAGATATAGATTAGCCAATTTCTGTGTGCCTAAAGTGAAAAATAATTGAAATTGTAATAAAACAAAAGAAATACATTTGCATGCTCACATCACATTAAAAACATGTTCAACATACTATATGATTAGCTGGTGTTAATTCAAGCTGAGGCACCTATTCCTAAAGCAGCAGACTGGAAGGTACAGGTTGGGGATGGGGGTTGTGGCAAGCCAGAAATGAATTCTGACAGCACTCCCCAAAAGTATAGTTATTAGAAGTGGGCACCCTGAGGCCAGTCTAGATACTTCTAGAGGTCCTTGGGAAAGTAGTTACTTGAGTATCCTTGTTTTATTTTCCCCCACTGGTTTCAGAAAACACAACAAAGAAATAGTGCCTAGGCTAACCCATTTGGTGAGAAATCTTTACCTTAAGGACCTGTGTAGGCAAGGAGTGTTGAGTCAAAATGGAACATGTACAAAATAGACTAAAATTCAGCCTGGCTAGATGCTCCTTCTCCTTTGCAATTACAAAGATACTAATTGGATATACCCACCAAACTAGGTGTTGGGAGAGGAGAGACCACTGTGACAAAGGCTCAAGTGAAAAACAAAAATAGAAACAAAAAACCTGACAGTCTTACAGACACACTGCTAATAAATAACACTGGAAAATGGAGTTTATGTAGGTGCCACAAAATTGCACTAGTTAAAAAAATGCATACTGCTCAGGAAAACATTTATTATTAAAACGGAAGCATGGAAAGGCTCATACTAAATCACATTCATTTTGATAAACAATAGCAGAATCTGAACTGATAAAGGTTCTCATTGGAGAAGTTATTCATTTTTAGTTTAGGATTTAAAGGCTTTTGATTTATACATTTTTTGTTTTTTCTTAAAGTAATTAGCTATTAGACCTATTAAGGTATTATCTTTTCATGCCAGTTATGCATTGGCTTCAAAGTTACATCAAAGTTGGATAGTAAGAAAACATACAAAGAAGTCAAATGAAAAAATAGATATTTCTTAATCGGTCAATGAAAATGTCAGCATGTAAAAACATCTTTAGCTGGTGAAAATACAATGGAAATAAATAATGTAAGCAAATGAGACAGCATCATTGGCCACTCATAGTGTGTATTCACTGTTGTACAATAAAATTCTGAGAGACAAACATTTAAAGCAAATAAAAACTGTCAGTTCTAATACTTGAAAATTCAGCAGCACAGAGAATATTTTCAGTATACTTTCTGTGCCTAAATGTAAGGCTTAAAATTATTTTTATTAAGAAAATCTTGTTCTATCATTTGAGAAATTTGCATTTGACTGCAAAGATGGAACACAGCATTCTTGGCTGAGTTATTTTCTGTAGAAGTCAGCGCCATTTTGTGGTATATGATTAGCACATTCTAAAGACAAAAATTCCAGAAAGTTTAAATTTAGTTTTGAAAAACTGAGAGCATTTATCCATTCATATATAAACATGAAATGCACGCTTCACTTTCAGTATGTTTAAATGCCATATATTATAATGGAAACTCTGCAAGATGTGATCACCAAACTCTAATTTTATACTTAAAAATAAAATGAAAAAAGAGGCTGGTTTACAGTTTGTGAAACAGTCAGATTCGATATCAAAACTTGGCTGTGTTCATGAAAGAACAAAAATCTCATGCTTTGAGGAAAGTAAGATACCATGCTTGATGGGTATTGTAGGTTGGTAGAGATTAGAGAATCTAAGGATAGAGAGAAAGTGTTTATATCATTCTAAAACCCCAATATTAGAAATAGCAGTTTACACTTCATGTACATGTAGTCAATAGCCATTGGTAGCTAAAGAATAAATGTGGTGACTGATCACTGAGATTTATATAGATTCAACAGTATTCAAGATACAATTGTAATTGATGAGCTCATCAAACTAGGGCACATTATGGTATATGACAGAGAAATCAAGTATTTATAAAGAACTCAAATTCCCATAGCAGGAAAACTATAGACCAATTAACCTATTTATGTTTTTGTATTTAAAGTAGATTTTTTCATAGACAGCAAATAGTTGGATATTGTTTTTTTAAAAATTTAATCCAGACTTATAGTCAAGATGGAGCCATAGGTATATGCAGCTTGTCTCTTCACACAACCATCCCACAATTACAACTAAAATATAGAATCATCATCAGTCATAATTGTCAGAAAATTGAGCTGTATGGAAGTCTGACAACCAAGGAATTAAATCACACTGATTCAGACTGGTAGGAGGGATGGCGGGGCAGAGACATGGAGACACAGGACCAGCTGGTCCCAAACCCACCTGCATTGGATATGAAACAGTAGGATATCTTGGGAGTGAGGGATCTCAGCCCCACACCAGACCACCCAGCCCAGGGTTCTAATGCCAGGAAGATAAGTCCCCATAAATTCTGGCTATAAAAACTAGCGGGGTTTGGGTTGGCAAAAGAAACTGCATGATTCTCCAGCATCTCCTCTTAAAGGATCTTGCGCTGCACATGGACTTACTCAGACTCACTCTCTCTGGGCTCCAGCACTGGAGCAGTAGCTTGAAGGACACCAGTGGCACACAGGGAGGAAATGAAGTGTCTGGCATCAGGGCGAGAGCTGGGGAACAGCTTCCTCTAAGGCAGAACTGCAGACAGATGCCATTGTACCTTTGCTGAGCCCTCCTCAACACAAAGCCACAAAGCAGCGGCACTGTACCCAAATCTCTATCAACCTGGCTCACATAGTAAGCCTCGCCCTAATGATTACCCAAAAGGGTCTGCCCCATACAACTTACAGACCCTCCCAAGCAACCATCCCACCCTGGTAACAGTGGCTTTTCCTTATGAAGGGCTGGGCTAGGCTCAGGCTTCAGACTGTCCTAAACCTGCTCAAATAAGCAACTGCTGAGTCCAGTCCCTGTACTTTTCATGAAGTGGCTCCAGGCTGGCACTAGCAGCAGCCATCTGTAGATCACTTTATAACTTACACCAAAGGGCCCCAGACAGAACACAAGTGGAGGCTTCCCTTGAACTGCACCATTCAGGAAACTCCAGAGCCTGTGTCAGGGGATAGCTACAGACCACAGTGGGGCACCACCAAACCACCTCTATAAGCCAAAGAGGGTGGTGGTTGCTGGCTAGGGGTCACAGCCAGTGCTACCAGCTGTAGGGACTGGGTAAACCCCTCCCATTCACATGCTGACAACAATCAAGATTCACCTACAAGAGGAAGGAGTACTCAGCCCACATGGAGGAACACCTCAAGTACACAGCTTGGGTGTTAGGGGAGGCTGTGCCACTGAACTCTATAGGATACCCTGCTATATTAGGCCACACTAACAAGACAGGGAGTATAAGCAGCTCTACCAAACACATAGAAACAAACATAGGAAGGTGGTTAAATGAGGAGACAAAGAAATATGGCCCAAATAAAAGAACAGAACAAAACTCCAGAAAAAGAACTAAACAAAAGAGAGACAAGCAATCTATCAGATGCAGAATTCAAAAAACTGTTTATAAGGATGCTCAAGGAACTCATTGGATACTTCAACAGCACAAAAAGGACCCAGGCAGAAATGAGGAATATATTAAGTGAGATGAAGAACAACTTATAGGGAGTCAACAAAGTGGATGAAGCCAAGACTCAAATAAACAATTTAGAACATAAGGATGAAAAAGATGTCCAATCATTACAAGAAGAAAAAATACTCCAAAAAATCAAGGAAAGTATAAGGAACCTCTGGACAATTTCAAACATTTCAACATTTCCATCATAGTGGTGCCAGAAGAAGAGAAAGGGCAAGAAATTTGAAACCTATTTGAAAAAATAATAGAAGCAAACTTCCCTAATTTGGTGAAGAAAATAGACATACAAGCCCAGGAAGCACAGAGTCCCAAACAATATGGTCACAAAGAGGAACACACCAAGACACATCATAATTAAAATGCCAAAGGTGAAAGATAAAGAGAGCATCTTAAAAGCAGCAAGAGAAAAGTTAGTTACCTACCCAGGAGTTCCATAAGACTGTCAGCTGATTTCTCTAAAGAAACGTTGCAGACAAGAAAGAGCTGGGTACTTATAATAATAAGAAAGTGGGCATTTAAAAGATCTAGATACTGAGATAACTGCAATATGATATCAAATGTAGATCAACACTTTATTCATTTATTTTTAAAATTACTTTTAAATAAAGATTTCATTTATTATTTTTTAGAGAGAGGGTAGGGAGAGAGGCAGAGAGGGAGAGAGACATCAGTATGGTTGCCTTTCACCTGCCTCTAAATCAATTACACTTTAAGCAGCTTTTATTAAATATTTATTAAATGCAAAAGAATAGTTACAACATTTAGGTAAATTTTAAAGTAGTGATTCTCACATTTCATTTTATTTATTTATTTATTTTTTCTTTTAATTTTATTGTTGTTGTATTACATCCATCCCTTTTTTTCTCCCCTCTGTCCCCCTCCCCACCCACCCTTTCCCCCCAAAGTCAATCCCACCTGTTGTCCATGTCCATGGTTCCTTTATACTAGGTTCTTGTCTAAGCTGCTCCCCTTCTTTGCCTCTGCCTCCCCCCTCCCCCCTC
>PVIW01010880.1:0-41150 GCA_004026585.1 Noctilio leporinus | reverse complement strand
TGTTCACAATTCTTTGATGTACATCTAAATAAACTTCTCCCTCTCTGCTGTGTCTGAGCAAAGATACAATAGTTGGCACCTGAAGAGGTATATCTCACCCAGCAGCACCTGGGCCTGGCAGCTGATTACAAACTGTCTGACTGACAGCTGGGTCAGTCAGTCAGCCCTGCACAGTGGTGTGCAAGCCTGGTGGCTGATCCTAGATTCATTGCTTTGCAACTGAGTCAGTCCTTGCTCAGCAGAGCTTGGGCTTGATGGCTGATTACAAGCTCTCTGACTTACAGCTGGGTCAGACAGTCAGCAGCACCCATGGCAAGTCAGCATGATGGATGATCATGGATTCATTGGTTTACAACTGAGTTGATTTTTCCCTCTCACTAGCCTCTGGGACTGGTGGCTGATCACAAACTCATTGGATTACAACTGCATCATTCAGTATAGCCTAGTGGCCCCTTACCTGGCAGCTAATCACACATTCATTGAGTTACATAGAATCTGTCAGTCAAGCCCAGTGCCACCTGAGTGGGGTGGCTAATGACAGATTCATTGGATTACCATTGTACCTTGCTATTTAGCCCAGCAGGTTCTAAGCCTGGTGGCCGAGCACAGATTCATTGATTTACATCTGAATCTGTCCCACCAGGCTGCACCTGAGCTGGTGGCTGATACATTGGATTACAATAGAACCTCTCCATCTAGCTTAGCAGGACCTGAGTTTGATAGCTGATTTATTGATTTACAGCTGAATCAGTCTGTCACGCCAAGCTGCATGTGAGCCTGGTGGGGGATCACAGATTGATAGAATTGAAAATAAATCAATCTTTCCAGCCTAGCAGTCCCTTAGCCTTGCATCTGATCACAATATGATTGCATTACAACAAAACCTAAAAATGGAGAGAAAAATAAATAGTCCATCACCAAAAGGAAAGGAGGAATCTCCAGAAAGATCACGCATGAAACAGAGGCAAGCAAACTCTCAGATATAGTATTCAAAATAATGATGATAGAGAAGCTCAATGAGCTCAGTCAGCTCAAAGAAAACTACAAACAACTCCGGGAGAACTATAAAAATCTCCAGGGAAAGTAAAAGGATCTTACTGAGAACTACACTAGCATAGAAAAGGACATAGAAACTATCAGTGACAGCAAGGAGGAAATAAAGAATACAATTTCTGAATTGAAGAATACAGTAGAAGGAATCAACAGCATGCTAGAAGAAGCAGAGATTTGGATCAGTGAGCTGGAGTACAACCTAGAAAAATATTCTAAGACAGTGCAACAGAATGAAAACAAAAAAACAAAAAACAAACAAACAAACAAACAAAAAAAAAACGGGCTGAACAAGAATGAAGACATTTTAAGAGAGTTGCAGGACAACCTGAAACATAATATTCATATCATAAGGGTACAAGAAGGAAAGGAAAAACAAGAAATGGAAAACCTGTTAAAAGTAATGATAGAAAACTTTCCTAACATGATGAGTAAAAATAGTACTCATGTTCAGGAAGCACAGATGGTCCCAATGAGGATGTATCCAAACAGATCCACTAAAAAATACATTATATTTAAAATGGCAAATTTCAAAGATAAAGAGAGAATCCTAAAAGCATCAAGAGAGAAACTGCAAATAACATATAAAGGAACTCTGATAGGGTTATCAAATGATTATTCAACAGAAACAATACAAGCCAGAAGAGAATGGCAAAAAATTTTTCAAGTAATGAGAAACAAAGGCCTGCAACCAAAAATACTGTACCTGACAAGGCTCTCATTCAAAATGGAAGGAAAAATAAGGAGTTTCCCAGACAAAAGAAGACTAAAAGAGTACATCTCTACCAAACCAGCATTGCAAGAAATGCTAAAGGGTCTGCTTTAAACAAATAAAGAAACAGAGAGACACAAAGAGAAACACAGGTACAAAGGGGGTAATGGCAAAAAATAAGTATCAATCAATAGAACATTAAATGTAAATGGATTAAATGTGCAAATCAAAAGACATAGGGTAGACAAATGGATAAGAAAATATGACCCAAATATATGCTGTCTTCAAGAGACCCACCTCAAAACAAAAGACCAACACAGATTGAAAGTGAAGGGATGGAAAAGTATATATCAAGCAAATGGACATGAAAAAAAGGCTGGAGTAGCAATACTTATTTCAGAGAAAATAGATTTTATGGTGAAGGCCATAAAAAGAGATAAAGAAGGACATTTCATAATACTTAAGGGAATAATCCATCAAGAAATAACTCTGGTAAACATATATGCACCCCAAGTAGGAGCTACGAAATATATAAGGAAAATATTGGAGAATTTCAAGAAGGTTATAGACGGCAACACACTAATAGTAGGGGATTTTAATACCCCACTATCAACAATGGATAAATCTTCCAAACAAAAAAGCACCAAGGATGTTGTACCATTAAACAACACTCTAGAGGAAATGGACCTAACGGATATGATATATACAGAACTTTTCACCCCAAAGAAGCAAAATACACATTCTTTTCAAATGCACATGGCACATTCTCTAAGATAGAGCAGATGGTAGGTCACAGGACATGCCTCCACAAATAAAGGAAAATGGAAATCATACCAACCATCTTCTCAGATCACAATGGCTTAAATCTAGAAACCAATCTCAAGTGAAAAACTCAACAATACTCTAACTCATGTAGACTGAATAATATGCTTTTAAGTAATGATTGGTTTAACAATGAGATCAAAGATGAAATAAAAAAGTTTCTGGAAACAAATTAGAGTGAATACACAATAGTCCAAAACCTATGGGACACAGCAAAGACAGTTCTCAGAGGGAAATTAATAGCAATACAGGCCTACCTGAAATGGTCAGAATAAGCTGTACAAACAACCTAACCATAAAGCTGCAAGAACTAGAGGAAGAAAAACAAACAAAACCCAGAGCAAGAAGAAGGAAGGAAATCATCAAGATCAGAGACAAATTAAATAACTTAGAGACAAAAACTATAATTTGAAGAATCAAATGTCCAGGAGCTGATTCTTTGAAAAAATAAACAAAATTGAAAAACCTTTATCCATACTCATCAAAAAAAAAAAAAAAAAAAAAAGCCAGGTGCTGGAAACAGCCTAAGTGCCCATCAGTGGATGATTGGATCAAAAAACTTTGGTACATTTACACAATGGAATTCTATATAGCAGAAAGAAAGAAGGAACTTGTACCCTTTGCAACAAGATGGATGGAACTGGAGAGTATTATGCTTAGTGAAATAAGCCAGTCAGTGAAGGACAAATATCATATGATCTCACCCATTATAGGACAATAATGAGCAAAACTAACAACAAGCAAAACAGAACCAAGTATATGAATATAAGGAATAGGCCTTCAGTGGTCAGGGGGAACAGGGTTGGGGGGAGGGGATAGGCAGAGGCAAAGAAGGGGAGCAGCTTAGACAAGAACCTAGTATAAAGGAACCATGGACATGGACAACAGATGGGATTGACTTTGGGGGGAATGGGTGGGTAGGGAGGGGAACAAAGGGGAGCAAAAAGGGGATGGATGTAATACAACAACAATAAAATTTTAAAAAAAGAGGGGGGCACAAATAAACAGAATCAGAAATGACAGAGAAGAAATCACAACTGATACTTTAGTAATGCAAAGGATTGTAAGAAATTACTACAAACAACTATGTGACAGCAAACATCACAACCTGGGTGAAATGGACAAATTTCTGGAAATGTATAATCTACCAAAACTGAATCCAGAAGAAGTAGAAATCCTGAAAAGGCCAATAACAACTAGTGAACTTGAAGAATTAATTTAAAATCTCCCAAAGCATAAGAGACCTGCACCAGGTGGCTACACAGGTGAACTCTACAAAACATTTAGAGAAGAACTAACTCCTATCCTTTCAACCTATTCCAAAAAATTCAACAAGAGGGAACACTCTGAAACTCCTTCTGTGAGGCCAATATTATTCTAATCCCAAAACCAGGTCAAGTTACAACTATGGAAGAAAACTATAGGCCAATATCTTTGATGAACATAGATGCTAAGGTTCTCAGCAAAATATTGGCCAACTGGATCCAGAAATACATTAAAAAGATCATACACCAAGTGAGTTTCAAATGAGGGATGCAAGGATGGTACAACATTTGCAGATAAATAAAGGTAATGCACCACTTCAACAAAATGAAAGACAAAAACCATAGATCATATCAGGAGATGCTGAAAATTCACTTGATGAAGTACAGCGACTATTCATGATAATAACACTCAGCAAAGTGTGAATAGAGGGAGCATACCTCAATATCATAAAGACCATATATGGGAAACCTGAAGCCAACATCATACTCAATTGGCAAAAACTAAAAGCTTTTCCCCTAAGATCTGGAACAAGACAAGGCTGTCCACTTTCTCCACTTCTATTCAACATTGTCTTGGAAGTTCTAGCTATAGCCATCAGAGAAGAAAAAGGAATCAAAGGTATCCAAATTGGAAAGGAGGAAGTCAAACTGTCATTATGTGTAGATGATATGATAGTATACATACAAAACCTGATAGGCTCTACCGAAAACTTACTCAACCTAATAAGCAAATTTAGCAAAATAGCTGGGTATAAAGTCAATATCCAGAAATCAAAAGCATTATTGTATACCAATAATGAAACATCAGAGATAGAAGCTAGAAAACAAATCCCATTTACTATACCAACAAGAAAAATAAAGTACTTAGGAATAAACTCAACTAAGAAGGTCAAAGATCTGTACTTAGAAAACTATAGAACATTATAGAAAGAAGATCATTAAAGAAGATACAAATAAATGGAAGCATATACCATATTCATGGATGGGAAGAATTAACATAATTATAATGTCCATACTACCCAAAGCAATCTATAGGTTCAATGCAATCCCAATTAAAATGCCATTGAAATACTTCAGAGAAATATAAAAAATACTTCAAAAATTTATATGGAGCCAAAGATGCCCACTAATAGCCACAGCAATCTTTAGAAAGAAGAAGAAGGTAGGAGGAATTCCAGTACCAGACATCGAAGTATACTACATGGCTATTGTCATCAAAACAGTTGGTACTGGTGTAAGAATACACATCTAGATCAATAGAACAGAACAGAGCCCAGAAATAAACGCAGGACTCTATGGTCAATTAATATTTGACAGAGCAGGAACAAACATAATTTGGAGTAAAATATGTCTCTTCAACAAGTGGTGTTGGAAGAACTGGACAGCAACATGCAACATACAAAAAGATAAAACTAGACCACCAACTTACACCATACACCAGAATAAACACAAGATGGAAAAACAAATATAACCAGTGCCCCCATAAAGGTCCTGGAGAAAAATATAGGCAGTAAAATATTAGTATCCTATGCAGAAATAAGTTTACTGATACTTCACCAAGGGCAAAGGAAATAAAAGAACAAATCAACAAATGGGACTATATCAAATTGAAAAGTTTCTGTTCAGCTAAAGACTACATCACAAAATTAAAAGGGAGCCAACTGTATGGGGAAACATATTTGCCAATGATACCTCAGACAAGGGTTTGCTCTCCAAAATATATAAAGAACTAATGCAACTCAAAACCAAGGAGACAGGCAGCCCAATTAAAAAATGGGAAAGGACCTAAACAGACAACTCTCTTAGAAAGACATACAAATTGCCCAGAGGCATATGAAATAATGTTCAACATCATTAGCCATCAGAGACATGCAAATAAAACCACAATAAGATACCACCTCACACCTGCCAGGATGGCCATCATCAACAAATCAACAAACAACAAGTGTTGATGAGGATGTGGGGAAAAGGGAACCCTGGTGCACTGTTGGTGGAAATGCAGACTGGTGCAGCCAGTGTGTGGAAAAGCCATTTCATGCACTTGTGTCTTTGGTTTACATTACCTGAAAGTCATCCTATTTCCTTTTTAAATTGTCTCATTTACATATTCAGAGATAGGTGGGTGTTGTGTACATTAGGAGGAAAAAGCTTTTTCTCCTTGTTACATTAGAAGGTTCATTAGAAGACCAGGTGGTCAGAATAGAGACAGGCCCTGGCCAAGCAGTGCTTCCAGGGATCCTCCCCATTCATCAGAAGAATGTTTGGAGCTGGATACTGTAAGCCTTGACTCCAGCAGAACCTTCTGGATGAAGGATGGGTAGAATTATCTTTTTTCTGCAATGGGGATAAGTGAGCATTGATGGCAGAATCCAAATCTGAAAAAAAAAAAAAGAAGAAGATGGATTTGAACATCAATGTGATTTAAAAAATACTTAGCTGAAAATGTTAATACTCCTGATATGTGTATTTGAAAACATAATTTGCTGCCTCTAACAACTGCAATATCACTTCATCTTGGTTGAGGACTTTCAAAGTGAAATGAGAGAGGCCTGTGAAACTCTGTAAACAGCAAAGTGCAATGAGAATACTGATGGTTGTTTGATAAAAAACAGGAATATCAATTTGCCATCACGTGTCTCTCAGCAAATGACAATTTCATCCCTAGAAAATCTGTTTTCCTATCTCCTCACAGCCTGGACTCTTTTTATGAATTTCTTTTCACACTGTGCTGATCATGCCTTATGTGCCTTTTGTTATTCTGCTATGTGGCTGACAAACTCATAGTCGGTAGGTGGCCATGGAATTGTTCTCCAAATACTGTAAGAAGTCGATGTGGAGTTTACATAACTCATGACAGGATCTTTCAGCACCAGATAGAGGAGTTCTCAGATTGCAGAATGCATATGGGGTTTAACAACTAAATCCATAGGGGAACTTTGTTTTTTCCAAAGCAAGCACAGAAGCCAGATAGCACTTGTGTCCCATGAGGTGGGTTTCTCCATTACCCACAACCCAATGAGCCCTATCCAGAGGCTTGGCATCCAAAATGTTTCCAAACATAACCTTCCACTGAAGAAATCAGTTTTATCCTTTCTACCATGTAGTGTTGTGTCAGCTAATACCCTGCTGTGACTGACAGCCAGACCAGATTCCAACAACTCAAGTCTGGCTAAGGTTTTGGTGCTTTTTGAAAACCATAAGGAAGAAGACATTCATTTAGAATCTGTTCATAAGTTGACAAAACAAATGTTTTGTTTGTTTTCTAGTGTGAGTTGGGTACCAATTCCAAGATATGAATTTATAGTTTAAAACCCAATTACATGACACTTGCATCTTCTTTTTTAAATGATTTAAAGAATAGAGTGGTCAGAAGAGTTGTTTAGAACCGCAGTCTGCATAGAATAGAGGCCAGAGGTCTGATCTTGGGAAATTAAGAATTCAACAACAAAGTTATTTAAGCAGAATATGCCCCACAATACACAAAGTATTTTAAGTACTTTTACTTCCATGTCATTTTAGTATATCTGCACAACTGATAGAAACTATGGGGTCTGTTCCGAAAGTATCAAGGCAATAAAACAGTCTGCACAGCCAATACTTTCAGGACAAACCATGTAAAGCCTTTTTATTTTCTATTGAAAGTGCAAGAAAAATAAAAGGAGGGGTACATAAGCAATCATTGACTTTGGCACAGCTGAAACAGTTATTTTTTCATAAGATGTTTTTTCTGGACTTTTCTGTGCATTAGGGTAGTGGGATACTTTTAAATATCCCCAGGTTCAGTCCACACCCAAAGACAATTAAGTCTCGGTCTCAATCTCAATAGCCCGAACCTCTGCAGAGAGCTGGAGTGGGTGGCCAAGTCTGTGAACCAGTGCTCTGTTAAACTTTCAGGGAATCTGAGCTCTACATACATGAGTGATGGGAGAGGCACAAATTGGTGCCTGACTTGGGGTTTGTAGGAAGAGTGAGACTCTAGAAGATGAAGAAGGGCAAGATTCCATTCCAGTTTAGCAGACATGGCAGCAGGGGCATGGGAACCCAAGTTGCACTTTGTAATAACTATCAGGTGCTCCAGTAACTAAAGTATTTGCAGACCATCCTGACTGCTCACTTTATCTCCTATTAGAAGTCTCCACTCCTCTGGATACCAATGGATACATACTATCTATATTTGGCCACTTTTTCCTCATTCACCCACCCCCACTCAAGGAAGATTTCCATAAGGGACTGAATATTTTATTTCCTTGTTCTATATTTCCTGGATTAGATATGTGTTAGGAGCCACTAACTCATTTTAAAAGAGATGGTAGGTTAATTAATCAGTATAAATATTCACCTAGCTTAATATCAATTTTTTTCTACTCAGAATACATGTATTAAATATATTGTATGTACCTGCACCCTGCTCTAGTCTCTGGGGATACAAGAGATACCTTGTAAATTGATGGCACCCCAAAGTTTTCCTCAAGGACCCTTACACACCTGAGCTCCCCATCTGTCCTGTAACACACATGGTAATTTCCCATTCTTTCTCCAGCTTTTCTCACATGCACTCACTTTGCCTCTCACTCACTTTTCCATTCAAGGCTTGAAATAAAGAGATAGAAAAGTATGTTTAAGATTGATTGAACCAGCTCCTGCAAACAGGTGTTGAAAGGTCTGCTTACATTAGCACATGTGTTTCACACCAGAGCTATCTTCAGGAGTCTCTCTCCAACTGGGAGAAACAGTCACACTTATTCAGAGAGGGATAGAATTTAATATAAACATTCCTTGCCTTCCACCACCCTTTAACAAGAACAACAACAAAAAAAAGTCAACTGACAGTGAAAGCAAAAGCCAGGTCTCGGGTTGTCTATAGAACTAGCAGTTCCAATATCTGGATTCATAGTATCACCCTCCAGTTAATTTGGAGATTGGATTAATAGCATCCTCAAAGTTTTACCCTAAGTCAGTCAGCCAAAAGATGTTTCTGTGTCCTTCATATAGACCTGGTACTATACTAGGCTTCACTTATATGGAGTCAAAAAATTAAAAGAAAAAATCTGACACCTATAAAATTAACCCTTGTGTTACAACAGAATGTGCAGAACTACACTGTTGTAGTTCCTTTCCAGTGCAAACACAGTGCATCTTACCCTCTGGCAGGGCAAGATGTTTCCTTCAACAGAACTTGGCTACAACTCTGCAGGTGCTTTCTTGGACAATAGAGGAATTTTCATTTGAGGAAGGATATCCAAAATGTCTTAACAAAGAGTTAAGACAAACTTAACTTTGCATAACAAAGAGTTATGCAAGTCCATATAAAAGTCAAAAATTCACCTGACCATAGCTTTGAAGGAAATGCTGTGTCTGAAATCTTTAAATATTGTCTATGATGTCACCTAATTGCTAGCAGAGTGTTACAGAAAGGTATACATCACCAACTCTGAGAGTTACTAAGAGTCCCATTAGCAAAGACTTGTGTTTAATTTTCTGTAATATCTTTTCCCATAATGAGAAGTAAGTCACCTAATGTAAAACTGTTCTATGTTTAATTACAGATTTTAGAGTCTGTCTTAAGCAGCCTTGTCAGGAAATTAGGGATAAAAGCAATGAGAAAGTGCCCTGAAAAGTGATGAGATGGTATATAATAGAAAATCAACCAAGTAAAACTGTAATTAGACCACCTTAAAAATAATATAACTTGAAGATTTAATGACCAGTGTTGACATTTTGAATATATATAAATATTCTGGACAGAACACACACACACACACACACGTGCGTGCATTTGGAATATACAGTAGATTTAAGAACTGGTGCTGACTGTGCAAAATTACTGTTTCATTAGGAAGATGAAATGGTTCACAAAGAAGAGCACTCATTGTTCCACATTGCCCTACCTGAGGAGACCACTTGGAGACTAGGTGACAGGAAAGGAAGGGTTTATTAGGGAGCAAGGGGGAGGGGGATAGGGAAGGGGAAAAGTGAGGGAATAGGGAAGTTGCCAATTCAGGAGTCAAAGCTACTGAAGATCAACCCGAAGGCTGCAGTTTGTTTGGGTTTGTATACCTCTGCTTTCCCTGGTTCATACTGGTGAGCTGAGGTATGCAAATATTGTGTTTTAGCTGCCAGGCCTTTGTTTCAACTTGAAGCCCACCCTGCAATACCTGCAAAACCTAGGCTATTACAACTGTAACCTCCTGAGTTCAATGACCCCAGCCTGGGTTCAATGACCCCACTGCCAGGCGGTGGAGATTTTCTACCCCTTGGAGATGATTCACCTTATACTAATTATATCAGGAATTCTAACACATGATAAAATGTATGTAATTTCAACAGTGCTGCAAGGAAAGTTGAAGCAAAAAGGAGCAAACAAAAGAGCCCTGAGGATGATCAAGGTTGCATCTCAAATGAGGGTGGAAAAAAGATTTGGGAATGGACATTTTGTTATTCAATATTTTTTAAATTTAATTTTATTGTTGTTGTCTTACATTCATTCCATTTTTCCCACCCTGATCTCCCCTTCCTCATCCTGCCCACCTCCCAAAAGTCAATCCCACAGGTTGTCCATGTTCATGGGCCATCCATGCTAGTTCCTTGACTAAACTGTTCCTCATCTTTGCCTCCATCTCCCCCACCCCCTCCAACTAACCTCTGCACATTGAAGGTCTGTTCTTTGTATTCATGTCTCTGGTTCTGTTTTGCTTGTTTGTTTGTTTATTTTCTTCATTAGTGTCCTGTAATGGGTGAGATCATATGGTATTTGTCTTTCATTGACTGAATTATTTCACTAAGCATAATACTCACCAGTTCCATCTATTTTTGCCACAAAAGGTAGGAGCTTGTTCTATCTTTCTGCAATGTCGTATTCCTTTGTGTAAATGGACCAAAGTTGTTTTATCCATTCATCCAATGATGGGTACTTAGGGTATTTTCAGCACCTGACACCTGGCTATGTTCATAGCGCTGCTATGAACATAGGGTTACACAGGCCCTTCTGAATTGGTGTTTCAGAGTTCTTCAGTATAATCCAAGCAGTGGAATTGTTGGGTTAAAAGGCAGTTCCATTTTCAGTTTTTTTAAGGAAATTCCATATTGCTTTCCATAGTAGCCGCACCAGCCTGCATTCCCATCAACAGTGCACCAGGGTTCCCTTTTCTCACATCCTCACCAGCACTTGTTCTTTGTTGATTTGTTGATGATTGCCATCTGATAGGTGTGAGGTGGTATCTCATTGTGGTTTTAATTTGCATCTCTCTGATGGCTAGTGATGTTGATCATTCTTTCATATGCCTCTGGACCTTTTGTACGTACTCCTCAGAGAGTTTTCTGTTCAGGTCCTATGGACATTTTTTAATTGGGCTGTCTGTCTCCCTGGTGTTGGGTTGCATTAATTCTTTATATATTTTGGAGATCAAACCCTTGTCTGAGGTATCATTGGCAATTATGTTTTCCCATACAGTTGCTTCCCTTTGAATTTTGCTGGTGTTTTCTTTAGCTGAACAGAAACTTTTTCTTTTAATTAGTATTTCTTTTCTTTTTTTTTTTAAAGATTTTATTTCATTGTTTCTAGAAAGAGGGGAAGGGAGAGAGGCAGAGAGGGAGAAAGACGTCAATGTATGGTTGTCTTTCACCTGACTCCAGCCACAGATCTGACTGGAGACCTGGTTTGCAACCTTGTTATGTGCCCTGGCTGGGGAATCGAACCTGCGACCTTTGGGTTCTCAGGCCAGCGCCTTACCCACTGTGCTACCAGCCAGGGCCTTGAACAGAAACTTTTCAGTTTGATATAGTCCCATTTGTTTATTTGTTCCCTTATTTCATTTTCCCTTGGAGAAGTATCAGTGAAAATATTTCTACATAGGATCTCTGAAATTTTACTTCCCATGCTTTCCTCTATGGTGTCCTGAATTATGTTTAAATGCTTTATCTATCTTGAGTTTATTCTGGTGTATGCTATAAGTTGATGGTCTAGTTTTCTGTTTTTGCATGTCTCCCAACACCACTTGTTGAAGATGCTAATTTTACTCCATTTTATGTTGTTCCCCCATTGTTGAATATAAGTTGACCATAGAGTCCTAGGTTTACTTCTGGACTCTCTAATCTGTTCCATTGATCTGTATGTCTATTCCTATGCCAGTACCAGACTGTTTGATTATAGTAGCCTTGTAGTATAGTTTGATATCCAGTATCGTGATTTCTTCTACTCTTCTTCTTTCTCAAGATTGCTATGGCAATTCAGAGTTGTTTTTGGTTCCATTTAAATTTTTGAAGTATTTTTTCTATATCTTTGAAATATGACATTGGCATTTTAAATGGGATTGCACTGAATCTATAGATGGCTTTGGGTAGTATGGACATTTTAATGATGTTAATTCTTCCCATCCATTAACATTGTATATGCTTCCATTTATTTGTATCTTCCTTAATTTCTTCCTTCAGTGTTCTGTAGGTTCCTGAGTATGGGTCTTTTACCTCCTTGGTTAAGTTTATATCTAAGGATTATATATTTTCTTGTTGCAATGGTAAATGAGATTTTTTTCTAGCTTCTATCTCTAATGTTTTATTATTGGTTTACAAAAATGCCTTCAATATCTGAATATTGACTATATATCCAACTATTTTCCTAAATTTGCTAATTAGATCAAGTAGGTTTTTGATGGGGTCTATAGGGTTTTATGTACACTACCATGTTATCTACAAATAATGATAGTTTTATTTTCACCTTTTTAATTTGGATACCTTTGATTCCTTTTTCTTGTCTAATAGCTGTAGCTAGAACTTCCAAAATGATGTTAAACAGAAGTGGAGACAGTGGATAGCCTTGTCTTGTTCCTGGTGTTAAGGGGAAAGCTCTTAGTTTTTGCTCATTGAGTACAATATTGGCTGCAGATTTCTCATATGTGGCCTTTATGATGTTGAGGTATGCTCCTTCTGTTGCCATTTTGCTGAGTGTTTTTATCGTAAATGATTGCTGTACTTTATCAAATGCTTTTTCAGCATCTATTGATATGATCATATAGTTTTTATCTTTCATTTTGTTTATGTGGTGTATTACATTTATTGATTTGCAAATACTGAACCGTCCAAGCATCCCTGGGATGAAACCCACTTGATCATGGTGTATGACCTTTTTAATGTGTTCCTGGATCCAGTTGGCCAATATTTCATTGAGAATCTTAGCGTCTGTGTTCATCAAAGATGTTGGTCTATAGTTTTCTTTCTTAGTTGTGTCTTGACCTTGTTTGGGGATGAGAATTATATTGGCCTCATAGAAAGAGTTTGGGAATCTTCTCCTTCTTAGGTTTTTTGGAATAGATTGAGAAGGATAAGAGTTAATTCTTCTCTAAATGCTTGGTAGAATTCACTTGTGTAGCCATTTTGTCCAGGACTCTTGTGTTTTTGTGGTGTTTTTTGTTTGTTTGTTTGTTTTTGTTTTTATTGCTTCAATTTCACTAGTTGTTATTGTTCTCTTAAGAATTTCTGCTTCTTCTGGATTTGTTTTTGGAAGATTATACACTTTCAGATATTTGTACATTTCACCCAGGTTGTCAAATTTCTTCTCGTATAGTCATATGCAGTAATTTCTTACAGTCCTTTGTATTTCTGAAGTATCAGTTGTGATTTCTCCTCTGTCATTTCTGATTCTGTTAATTTGGATTCTCTCTCTCTTTTCCTTGATAAGTTTGGTTAAAGGCTTTTCAATTTTGTTTAAGAACCACTTCCTGGATTTATTGATTATTCAAAGTGTAGTTTTAGTCTCTAAGTCTAAATTTAATTCTGTTCTGATCTTGATGATTTCCTTCCTTCTAATGCAGTGGGTTTTCTTTGCTGTTGCTACTCTAGCTCTTGCAGCTTTATGGTTAGGTTTTTTATTTGAGCTTCTTCTAACATTTTTAGGTAGGCCTGTATTGATATGAAGTTCCCTCTGAGGACTACATTTGCTGTGTCCCATAGGTTTTGGGCTGTTGTATATTCATTTTCATTTGTTTCCAAAAACTTTTTGATTCATTTTTGATACCATTGTTTACACATTCATTACATAATAGGATGTTATTCAGTCTTCATGAATTAGAATTTTTTGGGGGGTTTTCCCTTGAGCTTGGTTTCTAGTTTCAAGCCATTATGATCTGAGAAGATGCTTGGTATGATTTCTATTTTCTTGTATTTGTGGAAGCTTGTCTTGTGTCTTACCATGTGGTCTGTCTTTGAGAAAGTTTCATGTGCATTTGAAAACAATGTGTATTTTACTTCTTTAGAGTGAAAAGTTCTGTATATATCAGTTAAGTACATTTCATCTACAGTGTTGTTCAATGCCACAATATCCTTGGTATTTTTTGTTTGTTTGTTTGTTTGTTTGGAAGATCTGTCCATTGTTGATAATGGGGTATTAAAATACCCTACTATTATTATGTTGCTGTCCATATCCTTCTTTAAGTGCTCCAAGATTTTCCTAATATATTTGGGTGCTCCTGTTTGGGTGCATATATGTTTACAAGGGTTATATCTTCTTGATGGACTGTTCCCTTAAGGATCATGAAATGTCTTCCTTTGTCTCTTTTTATGGCCTTCATCATAAAATATATTTTGCCTGGAATAAGTATTATTACCACAGCCTTTTTTTCATGTCCATTTGCTTGATATATATTTTTTCTATCCCTTCACTTTTGCTCTGTGGTGATCTTTTGTTCTGAAGTGGGTCTCTGTAGACAGGAGTTTTCTAACATTACTTTTTTGAACAGGTTTTCCATTCCTTGGTTCTCTTGACCATTCTTTGCTTTCTTAAGCATTCAGATATACTATATATTTTGTTTTGAGCATTTAATCCATTTAGATTTAAGGTTATTATTGACAGATTCTTATTCATTGCTATTTCTTCCCTTTTGTGCCTATGTTCCTCCCTGTCTCTCTCTGTTTCTTCCTCTTTTTGAATCAGTCCCTTTAGCATTTCTTGTGATGCTGATTTGGTGGAGATGTATATTGTTAGCCTTCTTTTGTCTGGGAAACTCCTTTTTTCACTTTCCTTTTTGAATGAGAGTCTTGCTGGGTAGAGTATTCTTGGTTGCAGGTCTTTCTTTTCCATTACTTGGAATATTGTTTTTGCCATTTCCTTCTGGCTTGTATTGTTTCTGTTGAGTAATCATTTGATAACCTAATCAGAGCCCTCTTATATATTATTTGCTGTTTCTCTCTTGATGCTTTTAGGATTCTCTTCTTGTCTTCTAGTCTTTGACATTTGCCATCTTAATTATGATGTGTTTTGCAGTGGGTTTGTTTGGTTTCATCTTCATTGGGACCCCCATGTGCTTCCTGAACTTGCATAACATTTTCATTCATCAAGTTAGGAGAGTTTTCTATCATTACTTTTTGAGTGGGTTTTCTATTCCTTGTTCCTTTTCTCCTTTTGGTATTTCTACGATACAGATATTATTGTGTTTCATCTTGTCAGGTTGACCTGCAACTCTCTTAAAACCTCTTCATTCTTGTTTAGTACTTTTTCATTCTGTTGCACTGTTTTGGAATATTTTTCTATGTTGTTTTCCAGCTTGCTGATCTGATCCTTTTCTTCCTCTTGCCTGTACTTGATTCTTTCTACTCTATTCTTCAATTCAGAAATTGTATTCTTCATTTATGCTTGGCTCTTATTGATAGTTTCTATGTCCTTTTTAATGCTGGTATAGTTCTCAGTAAGCTCCTTATAGCTTTTCTGGAGTTATTCCTAGTTCTTCTGGAGATTTTTTGTAGTTTTTCTTGAGCTTTCAGCTCATTGAACTTCTTTATCATCAGTATTTTGAATTCCATATCTGATAGTTTGGTTGCCTGTATTTCATTTAGTGATCTTTCTTGGGATTCTTCCTTTCCTTTTCATGATGGACTGTTTCTTTTTCTCCCAATTTTTAGGTTTCTCTTCTTGTTTGCTTTTACTTTTTAGATTGGCTTTTTTTTTTTTTTTTTTTTTTTTTTTTTTTTTTTTTTTTTTTTTTTTTTTTTTTTTTTTTTTTTTTTTTTTTTTTTTTTTTTTTTGAGTTCCTGTCTTTGTGAAGTGTCCCTCCATCACATTGAAGTGCACTATCTGTACTTTCTGGATTCACCTCTAGTGATGTCTGATCATTCCATACTCTGGGCCTGGTCAACCTTTTGGAGCCAATCAGAAATCTGTTTTTTGTCTGTGCCCTCCAGTTTTAATTCAGTTAATGTGTGCTCAGCTATCAGGTGTAGTTACCACTGTACAAGGCCAATTATGTCTGTTGTAAACCAATTGTTCTGTTAACAGTGGTCACCTTAGGCACCACTGGGCAGGGCCAATTAATTCAGTTGTAATCCAATCAGACTGTGATCAGCCACCAGGCTCAAGCACAAGTAGGCTGGCAGGCTTGATTCTGTTGTAATCCTATCAATCTGTGATCAACCACCAGGCACAGATGCAGCTTGGTGGGACAAGCAATTCAGTTGTAAATCAATAAATCTGTGATCAGGCTCAGGTGCCACTGGGCTAGACAGATTAATTCAGTTGTAATCCAAGTAATCTGTGATCAGTGGTCCCCGTAGGTACTGCTGGGTCAGACCAGTTAATTCAGTTATAAACCAATGAATTTATGTTAAGCCACCAGGCTCAGATGCTACAAGGCTGGACAGATTGATTCAATCGTAAATCCCTGAATTTGTGATCAGCCACCAAGCTCAGATGCCACTGGGCTAGACAGAAAGATTTAGTTGTAATCCAAAGAATCTGTGACCAGTCAGCAGGCCCAGGTGCTACTGGGTGAGACAAACCAACTCAGTTGCAAACCATGGAATTCATGATCAGCCACCAGGCTCAAATGCCACTGTGGGGGACGACTGACCCAGATAAATCAAGGAGTTTGTAATCAGCAGCCAGGCCCAGGTGCTACTGGGCAGGATATATTTATTCAGCTATACATCAATGAATTGTGATCAGGTGCCAGGCTCAGACACCATTGGTGGGGCAAATTGCTTCCAGTGGGAGGGGCTTTGAGGACCCCATATAGGGAAGCCACTTGGTGCAGTGTAGTCCATCTAGGCTGTAGGTAATGAGTCAGCACTGGGATCCTCACTGCTGCTTCCCCACTTCTCTCCTCCAAGCCACCACTGCAAACTCTCCCCAAGCATCTCCAGTCCACCCTGCCCTCCCTCTGCTGGAGCTCAGGGTAAGTGGGTATCAATGTACTTTCGTTGTGGTCACCTTAGTAGTTCTCTGTCTCCAACATTCTCTTAGGCTAGTAAACCCTGAGGCTTTCTGCCCTTCTCAGCTATATGATGTTTTACCTTTGCCCTGTTGCTATAGACTGGGAAACCCCAGCTAGGAGACCAGAACCAACCCTACTCAGGTAGAGCCCCTTCCTTTGTTCCTTTGCTTGCTGCCTCTGGTGGGGGCCCAGCCAGCCCTTTCACGTTTCTGTAGTTCCTACCACTCATGTTATGATAAAGCATCCTCTTCTGTTCTGTCCATGGTTATAAGGCTTCTTTCCAGCTGGTGTTCTGTTGGTTATTCCGGATGATATTTTTCCAATTAAATTGTAATTCCAGATGGGCCCTAGGAGGAGACTGGTGTAGCGCCACATACTTCTCCACCATCTTGGCCCCACCTTTATTAATATTGAATCTTTAAACAATATTTTTTAGATAAAATAAGTTGTGACAAAAATTAAAGGTGATTTTTTCCCAAAGTTCCCATACTTTTTATTCAATACTGTCACACATTAACCAGCAAGTGAGTGAATCAGAGGAAATTTATGATTGCAATTCTAATGTTCTTATAGTTATTGGCAGTGAGATGGAACTTGCAGATAGAAGGAATATAAATAAGTTGTCCACCACATTTTTACAAATGTACAATTTCATAGCATGGTATGGTGACAGGGTTTGGAAGGGAAGACAGGAAAATGAATAAACATGAAAATGTACAAATTGGACCTACCAGATTTCACTAGAGAAATTCATGGAACTGACAGTTTGAGAGTATATATTTGAATCTCAACCTTTGGAGTCACCTCTATTTGGTTTTACTTCTATTTCTGCCTACTTTCTCACCATCACCTAAGTGAGCAACTTTTTCCCAGCACACCTTGAGTAGGAGCTTTTCTCAAAGGTATGTTATTGCTCTGCTCACAACTTTCTTTCTGTTGTCATATATTCCCACATCTTTATCACCAGCTGAGCACTTTCTCCTGTACTTTAGACCTACTTACCAACTGCCCAGTGGACTCCATTGGCTTAAATGTGACCTGGATCTCAACCTTTAAGATCCCAGAATTGGTCTTTTGGTATTTTTCTCCACTTGACTCCCAGACACTAGCCAACTTTCAAACTATTTTTGATAGGCCAATTCCAGGCATATTTACATATTTCAACCTTTTTATTTCCAATGATGGACAAACAAAGAGTTAACGTGCATATATGCTTGCCACACACGGGTCTCTTCCTGGGTGTTCCCTTACTCAGTGTGTACAATTTAGGTATGGGGATGGAGGCCTACATAAGGATATGTTTGCAAATAGTTTATTTGGGATATGATTTTGGAGAAAACCAGTAGAAGAGTAAAGCAAAGATAGGGAGGGGAGCCATGAAATGTGTATAATTAAGCCAGTTCTCTTAATGGGCAATGGGCTCTACCCTGTTAAGGCCACCATGTAAAACATGCCTCAAAGTTCCACCCAAACAGTGAGGGGGTGGGGATTTGTCCACCAACTCTCACCAGTCATCCTTTGAGAGCTCCTCTGAGGGGGTGTTCATTTAATAACTGACCTACTACATTGAAGCCTACTCAGGCAAAGACATAAAAAGCAAATAGATAGAATTGGGCTGACATGCACCAAATCAGGGAATATAGCTGCAGTACAGAAATCTCAGGCCATTCTTGACTTCTCCATATTTCATGCTTTCTTTCCATTTTAATTAACTGTCCTATCTGGTAGATTCTGCTTCCTATATAACAGATATCTGCCAAATTCTCACCATATGGATCTCTAACTCTCTAGTTCAGGCCATACTCATTTATTCATAGCTTACTGTGCAACAGACTCTTAGCTTATCCCTCTACTTTTAGCTCCCAATTATTAACCAAATTGGAGCTAAAATCAAATCAGATCAGTTCATTTCACTTGTATATAATTTTCTATAGCTTCCAATTTCTCTTAGAATAAATTTCAATATCCTTAACAAAGTTTATAGGCATGTTAAAGATCTATTCCCAGGTACCATTCCTTGTCATCATACCTCTGGTCTGTTTTGGTCATATTAAACTTTGTTCAGTTCAACAAAAATGTGCAGGTCTGCATAGATGCATTTCCTTCTTAAAACACTGTTCCTCTGTCCTTTGTTCTTTGTTCTTTGTTAAACCAGCTTGTTTTTCTGGTCATAGTTTGGGCATCACTCCCCTAGATAAGAGGTTTCTTCTCTGGACTCCAAGGCTTGCATGTCCTTCAGAGATTTTATCATACTCCATTGCAGTTATTTGTTTGCTTGGCTGCTTCTCCTTCTAGACTCAAAGCTGTGAGAGAACAGGGACAATAGAACTCTCTTTCTATCATTAGAATCTCAATTATGCAACACAGTACCGTTGTGAGCACTTATAATGTTGAATAAATAGATACATGAATTATTGAATTGACTTACTGCCAAAATTAATAATTATAAATTATTAATCATAATAAAATTTAATTTATTTTTTCTCTTTATTACTATGTATTAAAATTCTTTTTTTTTTATGGTTAAAGGCCTATGTAAGTTAATGATAGGGTCTAATTCAGATAACTTTGAGAAAATTGTATCAAAGTTTCACCTTGATTTGGCAACTTCCAATATTGTTTGTAAGCCAGTTTTAGATTAATTTACATATTTTAATTATTGAGAAAACTCAATTAGGAAAAAATAAGGAGTCCTTGCATACATGCTTCCAACTGAGACATATTAGAAGGCACAAGCCATTTTCTTCCTTCTTACGACTTGTGATGCTGAGCTGTGTGATTTTATTGTCATAAATATTTTCTGAATTGAAACACAGATTTGACTATCTGAAATACAATATATTTAATTAAATACATAAATTTAATTATATATCATTATAATATATATTTTATATATTATATTTTTATATATGTATATATTTACATATATTTATATATACACATACTGGCATAATGAGAAAAACACAATCTATGAATTTAGATGGATTTGGGTTCAATCCTGACTCAATCACTACTGTTTGGTTGCTGGTACTGTTCACAAATTGTTTAACTTCTGTGAGCTTCAATTTCACATTGGGCAATATGAAAATAATACACCAAATTTGTAGAGCAGTTGTAATATCACTTGGTGTGTGAACAGTGTCACACAGTACATAATAAGGAATTATTCCTTTAATAATACTGATAAGTTGATAGGCTATATGACAAAGAGAAGAAAACTGCATTTTCTCTCACTGGAACTGCAGGGATTTGCAAGTATGACTCACTCTAGTGTTCCCTGGTAGGGGTGAGAACACTCACATGGACAACCCAAACTAGAATTAGTGAAGATGCTCAATACTGGTAATCCTAGTAGTTATGGGCCAGCAAGTGTCAGTGACTGAATTGGAGTAGGGGCAGTTCTATACAAGCTTCCAACTCTTGAGAAGTAGGGAGGAAATGACAACATTTTTGACTAGTTCCATATACATTCTGGTTACTATCAAAGTCTTTCATTTTTCATTTAGTGAAGATTAAAAAAGCTGTGGCTCTTAAGCCATTGGTTCAAAAATAAGCTTGCCTGTGTTTATCTACCATTTCCTTGGCCACAGAAGTGTGTACCACTCCTGCTTCAAGGACATCTTTCAGGTTGCCTGAAGGTTTGAAAGATTAAGAAATATTTTGAACCTAAAAGTGTCAAAATTTCAAACCTCATGATTGATTATATATAGAGATTATATATATGTAATATATATATATATATATAGACAGAGAGAGAGAGGATGAATGAATGAAGGTGACCATACAATTTGATAATATTCTGTGAGAAAATTAGGCAATTCTATTGTTGAAAGATATGAATTGGCAATAGAAGGGTGCCCTCGAGGTAACTATTTTTCTAGAAATACCTCTGGGAATGAGGTATCAGGTGTAGTAACTGTTATCTCAACTTCTATGTGGAGATATAAAGACAGGGAAAAAAATTGTCCACATTTGTGCCTGGTTCAGAAGATGTACTTCTCTTTTGATTTAAAGAAGCAATTACAATTTTGCTATTACTTGTTATCCAAAATTTATACTTTTATTTCCAATCCAGAGTTATAATAATTTTCTACTAAACACTAGCATGAAGTTTATTCTATATATGTGAATAAATTTATGTCTTCTTGATGAAGAAGTACTTTTACTATTTATACAAAAATAACATGGCAAAAATAAGGTGTTTTGTTTTGTTTTGTTTATTGCTTTTCTCCCACTTTGTGAAAAACCCTTTATTCATTTGTTAAAAATATTAATTGAAACAGATTTAAATGTTTTTGAATTTCTCCTTTAACTTCTTAGAATTTACATTTTACCTGTTTTTTTTTTTCCTAATTTTACCTATCCAAAAAATGTGAAAGCCAATGATAAAACTGAGAAACTGAAGCAAAATAAAATACATAGTCTAAATAATGATGTAGAAAAGAAAATTAATATTTTCTTTTTTTTTCTGGTGCACTTTAAATGTTGAATATTTTATTTTAATTTTATTTATGTTATAATATATCCATCCCCTTTATAATCCCCTCTGTCCCCTCACCCAACCACCCACTTCCCACCAAAGTCAATCCCACTTGTCTGTGTCCATGGACCTTCCATGCTAGTTCCTTGACTAAACTACTCCATTTCTTTGCCTACTCCTCCCCATCCCTTCCTCCCCTCTGCCCACTGAAGGCCTATTCATTTTATTCATGTATCTGGTTCTGTTTTGCTTATTTGTTTGTTTTATTCATTATTATCCTGTAATGGGTGAGAACATACCATATTTATCTTTCACTGACTGGCATATTTCACTAAGCATAACACTTCCCAGTTCTATCCATGCTGTTGAAAAGAGTAGGAGTTCCTTCTTTCTTTCTGCTGTGTAGTAGTCCATTGTGTAAATGTACCTAAGTTCTTTGATCCAATCATCCACTGACAGCACTTAGGCTATTTCCAGCACTTGGCTATTATAAATAGCACTGCTATGAACATAGGGGTACATAGGTTCTTATGAATTAGTGTTTCAGGGTTCTTCTGGTAATAGAACTAGTAGTGGAATTGCTGGATCAAAAGGCAGTTCCATTTTTAGTTTCTTAAGGAAACTCCATACTGTTTTCCATAGTGGCCACACCAGCCTGATTTCCCATTAGCAGTGCACCAGGGTTCGCTTTTACCCACATCCTCACCAACACTTGTTTGTTGACTTGGTGATGATTGCCATTCTGACAGGGGTGAGGCGTTTTCTTATTGTGGTTTTAATCTGCATCTCTCTGATGGCTACTGATGTTGAAGTATGTCACTGGTATTTTAATTAGGATTGTATGGAATCAATAAATGGCTTTGGGTAGTATGAACATTTTAATGATGTTAATTCTTCCCATCCATGAACATGTTATATGCTTTCTTTTATTTTTATCTTTCTTAATTTCTTTCTTCAATGTCCTGAAGTTTTCTGAGTATAGGTTTTTGACCTCCTTGGTTGTTTATTCCTAAGAACTTTATTTTTCTTGTTGCTATGGAAAATGGGATTCATTTTCTAGCATCTACCTCTGATATGTCATTATTGGTATGCAACAAAGCTTTTGATTTCTGGATATTGACTTTATATTTAGCTATTTTGTTAAATTTGCTTATTAGGTCGAGTAAGTTTTTGGTGGAGTCTATCCGGTTTTGAATGTACACTATCATGTCACCTGTAAATACAGATTGACTTCCTCCTTTTTAATTTAAATGCCTTGATTCCTTTTCCTTCTCTGATAGCGATGACTAGAACTTCCAAGATGATATTGAACAGAAGTGGAGAAAGTGGACAGCCTTGCATTGTTCCTGATCTTAGGGGGAAAGCTTTTAGCCTTTGAGCATTGAGTATGATGTTGGCTTCAGGTTCCTCATACATGGCCTTTGTGATGTTGAGATACGCTCCCTCTATGCCCATTTTGCTGAGGGTTTTTATCATAAATGGTTGCTGTGCTTTATCAAATGTCTTTTCCACATCTATTGATATTATCATGTGGTTTTTGTTTTTCATTTTGTTAATATTGTGAATTACATTTATTGATTTTCAAATGTTGTTCCATCCCTGCATCCCTGGGATGAAACACACCTGATCTTGGTGCATGATCTTTTGAATGTATTGCTGGATCCAGTGGCCAATATTTTTTGAGAATCTTAGCATCTACGTCCATCAGAGATATTGGCATATAGTTTTCTTTCTTAGTTGTGTCTTGCCCTGGTTTTGGAATTAGAAGTATGTTGACCTCATAGAAAGAGTTTGGAAGTCTTCTATCTTCTTGAACTTTTTGGAATAGGTTGAGAAGAATAGGAGTTAGTTCTTTCCTTTATATTTGATAGAATACACCCATGTAGCCATCTGGTGTAGGGCTCTTGTGCTTTGGGAGATTTTTGATTAATTCTTCAAGTTCACTAGTTGTTATTGGCCTATTCAGGCTTTCTGCTTCTTCTGCATTCAGTTTTGGTAGATTATAAATTTCCAGAAATGTGTCCTTTTCACCCAGGTTGCCATATTTCTTGTCACATAGTTGTTTGTAGTAATTTCTTAAAATCCTTTGTATGTCTGAAGTATCAGTTGTAATTTCTCCTCTTTTGTTTCTGATTCTGTTTATTTGGGTCTTCTCTCTTTTTTCTTGATGATTCTGGATAAAGGGTTGCCAATTTTGTTATTTTTTCAAAGAACCAGCTCCTCAAGGTCTTGATTCTTTGAATTGTAATTTAAGTCTCTAAGTTATTTAATTCTGCTCTGATTTTGATGATTTCCTTTCTTCTACTTGCTCTGGGCTTTATTTGTTGTTGCTCCTCTAGATCTGGCCCCTTTATGGTTAGGTTGTTTGTATAAGCATCTTCTATCCTTTTAGATAGGCCTGTATTGCTATGAATTTCCCCCTGAAGACTGCCTTTGCTGTGTTCCATAGGTTTGGAGCTATTGTTTATTCATTTTCATTTGTTTCCAGAAACTTTTTGAATTCACCTTTGATCTCATTGATAACTGATCCATTATTTAAAAGCATGTTATTCAATCTTCATGAGTTAGAGTGTTTTGTGTTTTTCCCTTGAGATTGGTTTCTAGTTTCAAGCCATTGTGATCTGAGAAGATGCTTGGTATGATTTCAATTTTCCTGTACTTGTGGAGGCTTGTCTTGTGACCTATAATGTGGTGTATCTTTGAGAATGTTCCATGTGCATTTGAAAGCAGTGTGTACTTTGCTTATCTGGGGTAAAACTTTCTATATGTATCAGTTAGGTCCGTTACCTGTACAGTGTTGTTCACTGCCACAATATCCTTTGTGTTTTTTGGTTTGGAAGTTCTATCCATTGTTGATAATGGGGTATTAAAATCCCCTACTATTAGTGTGTTACTGTCTATATCCTTCTTGAAGTCCTCCAAGATTTCCCTTCTATATTTTAGACCACCTATTTTGGATGCACGTGTGTTAACCAAAGTTATATATTTTTGATGGATTGTTCCCTTAACTATTATGAAATATCCTTCTTTGTCTCTTTTTATGGCCTTCATCATAAACTCCATTTTGTCTGAAATAAGTATAGCTATTCTAGTCTTTTATTATGTCCATTTGCTTGATATATATTTTTCCATCCCTTCACTTTCAATCTGTGTCCATCTTTTGTTCTGAGATGTGGGTCCTGTATTCTTATCCATTCAGCTACCCTATATCTTTTGATTGGTACATTTAATTGATTTACATTTAAAGTTATATTTTTTTATACTTATTTTTTGCCATTTTCCCCCTTTGTATCTCTGTCTCTCTCTGTCTCTCTCTGTTCCTTCATTTGTTTAAAGCAGACTCTTTAGCATTTCTTGCAATGCTTGTTTGGTAGAGATGTATTATTTTAGTCTTCTTTTGTCTGGAAAACTCCTTATTTCTCCTTCTATTTTGAATGAGAGCCTTGCTGGATAGAGTATTTTTGGTTGCAGGCCTTTTTTCCCCATTAATTTGAATATTTTTCACCATTCCTTTCTGGCTTGTATTGTTTCTGTTGAAAAATAATTTGATAACCTTATGGGAACCCCCTTACATGTTATTTGTTATTTCCCTCTTGATGCTTTTAGGATTCTCTCTCTATCTTTGAAATTTCCCATTTTAATTATAATGTGTCTGGAATTGGGTCTGTTTGGATTCACCCTCATTGAGACCATCTGTGCTTCCTGAACTTGAGTAATATTTTCACTCATCATGTTAGAAAAGTTTTCTATAATTACTTCTTTGAACAGGTTTTCCATTCCTTGTTTCTCATCTCCTTCTGTTATCCCTATAATACAGATATTATTGCATTTCATCTCGTCCTGCAGCTCTCTTAAAACCTCTTTATTCTTGTTCGGCCTCTTCTCATTCTATTGTACTGTCTTGGAATATTTTTCTAGGTTGTCCTCCAGCTTGCTGATCCAATCCTCTGCTTTCTTTAGCCTGCTGTTGATTCCTTCTACTGTATTCTTCAATTCAGAAATTATATTCTTCATTTCCTCCTGGCTCTTACTAATAGTTTTTATGTCATTTTTAATGCTGGTGTAGTTCTCAGTAACTTCCTTGTAGCTTCCCTGGAGTTGTTTGTAGTTTTCTTTGAGCTGGCTGAGCCCATTGAGCTTCTCTATCATCATTACTTTGAATTCCATATCTGATAGTTTGCTCGCCTCTGTTTGATTTAGTGATTTTTCTGGGTATTCATCCTTTCCTTTTAGTGATGGACTGTTTCTTTTTCTCCCCATTTTCAGGTTTTGTTGTAATCCAATCAGCCTCTGATGTGCTGCCAGGGTAAGCAACTGCTATGCTGGAACAGTTGATTCAGTTGTAAACCTATCAATCTGTGATCCACTGCCAGGCTCAGATGCAGCTCCAGTGACAGACTGATTCTTTTGTAAATCCATAACTCAGCTACCAAACTCAGGCCCTGCTGTGCTTGACTGAGAGGTTCAACTATAGTCCAATGGATCAGCCACCATCTCAGGTTCAGCCTGGTGGGACAATTTCTAATGTATATCAATGATTCTGTGTTCAGTCACCAGACTCAGGAGCCACTGGGCTATACAGCAAGGTTCAATTTTAATCCAATGAATCTGTGATCAGCTTCCAGGCTAAGGGACCACTGGGCTAGAATGAAAGATTCAATTGTAATTCAATGAATTTGTGATCAACTGCCAGGCCCAGGGGTCTCTGGGAGGAACAAACCAACTCAGTTGTGAACCAATGAACCCATGATCAACCACCAGGCTCACCTGCCACTGTGTGGGGCTGACTGACCCACCTGCAAGTCAGAGTTTGTAATCTGTAATCAGCTGCCAGGCCGAGGTTCTGATGAGCCAGAAGGACTGACTCAGTTACAAAGCAACAAATCTAGGATCAGCCACCAGGCTTGCATGCCATTGTGCAGGGCTAACTGACTGACTGAGCTGTAATTAAGAGAGTTTGCAATCAGCTGCCAGGCCCAGGTGCTGCTGGGCAAGTGATACCTCTTCAGGTGCCAACTATTGGATCAATGCTCAGACAGGGGAGGGCAGGGCAGGAAAGGTTTATTTACAAGTAAATCAAAGAATTGTGATCAGGTGCCAGGCTCAGGCACTGCTGGGCAGGGCTATGAGGACCCCTCATAAGGAAGCCTCTTTGCCCTATGCATTCCACCTGAGGTGTGGGCAATGAGTCATCACCTGGATCCCCACAGCTGAGTCCCCACTTTTCTCTTCCATGCCACTCCCGGAAACTCTCCCCACATGTCTCCAGTCCACTCTGCCCTCCCCCTCACTCTGCTGGAGCCTAGGGTAGGTGGGTGACAATGTATTTTGTGTGTGTGTGTGTGGTCACCTTTGTAGTTCTCTGTCTCCATCACTCTCTTAGGCTAGTAAACTCCATGGCTTTCTGTCCTCAGTTGTATGCTGTTCTACTCTCCACTGTATTGCTATACTCTCTCTAGGAAACCCAGATTGGGGACCAGCACCCACCCCTCTCATGTGGAGCCCCTGGCTCTGTTCCTTCTGCTGCTGCCTCCAGTGGGGGCCCAGCCAGCCCTCTCATGTTTCCGCAATTCCTACCTCATGTTGTGATAAATGTCCTCTTCTGTTCTGTCCATTATTATAGGACTTCTTTCCAGGTGGTTTTCTCTTGGTAATTCCAGCTGACTTTTTTCCCAAAAAAGTAATTCCAGATGCAACCTGGGAGAGGATTGGTGTAGCTCCACTTATTCCTCCACCATCTTGCTGGAACCACTTTTGAGTGTCCTGCCTCCTCTTCTTCATCTTTAGTCGGGCACTCTGAGAGCCCTCCCTAGATGAGATCTTCCACCTGCCTTAGGTACAACACTACAGTGAAGGCCACTACTCCCTCTCAAAGGTATGCTCCCAGAGACCAGCCAAGGAGCTAGTGTGCCTTCCCACAAAAGTAAGCTTTTTATATGTATTAAATTCTTTAGAGTTTGTACATAGGAATTGTAAACTGGTATAATCCTTTAAAATTTGAGTTATTTAACAAAAAGGTATTTAAAAAATAAAATTGTGCTTTCTTGTATTATTTGAAGTAGTGACTCCAGTGTATTGCTTTGGGATAACAAATAAATGTCAGTATGAAAAAAAAAAGTAAACTCCAATACAGTTGATGATGAACTACAAAACCTAAATAAACTCTACTGTCTCAGTGTCAAATGTGGGCTTTAGTTTTATAAAAACAAATTGCAATAATCACAGGAGGTCTGATTGATTATCTTTTCACAACTATAAAGTTCATAGAACATTTCTACAGGAGGTGGGAAGGGCAAAGTTAGAGAGTCTAATTCTAAATGTCAGATCTTCACATGGTTACAATGGGAGCAACAATGTTTGTAAAATGAGACCCTTCTTCACATTTTGGTCACAAGATCCAACAAAGTTGGGCCCATGAACTTCTCCCATTTGAAACCAGCAAGAATTAAAACTAGAAGAATGCAGTCCTGAACTGGCTGCATTTTTTACTATAGGGCTACATGATTAATGTAGCCTGGAGAAATTGCCAGGAACTGCCTTTTTCATTGCGAAGTGGGAAATTAAAGGCTTATCAGTAATAGAAAGAAAAACAATCAGCCCCATAGAGAGAAGCATGGTTGAGAGACACACAAAGGGAATGATTTGGGCTACAATCAAAGCCCTGGACTGTGGTTTATTACAGTTCAGGGAACCAGGGACACCCTTGTAGAGGGATTCTCTGAGCTGATAACCAATTCTCAAAGCTTCTTACCAAGTTTTCTTCTATTTATAATAAAAAGAATTCTGACTACAAATCAGAAGACAATATTTTTTGAAATCCAAAGAGATAAAAAAAAAAAAAAAAGTATACAATATACTAATTAACAGTTGTCCCGAAATTTGAGGACCAGAGAATATGAAACTAATGTCATGAAAAGTTTTTCCTTAAATCATTTCAGCTCTAGTCCATCCACACTGTCATCCATACTTTATCATCCCCCTGTGAAGGTGTAAAAACCTCATTAAACCACCTTCAATTATAATACTTCTTTTTCTCCATATTTTGGGAAGAATACTTGCTCAATTCTTATCTCAACCTTCAGCCATTCCAGGATATGGTTATTTTTTCTTATTTTTCAGACAAGGAAAAATGTGGCTTGCAAAATTAGTTTGTGTCAACTCATACAGCTAGTCAAGAGAATAGAAAAGGCTTGGATTCAATTCTTCTTGTATTTAAGCAGAGTACATTTTTCTGTGATGCAATGTCCTTGTCTCTGTCTCTTTGCTAGACAAGAATATTAGTCTCATTTCATTTAAAGCTGATCAAAATGTTTAATGAGTAATTTTTATTATCTTGAAGAGAATGTGTTGAATATTTTAATTGATTTTTATTTATATTTCTATAGTTCATAAAAATTTCCAGAATACACAAATGCAATAATTTGCTTTAATTTTATTTCAAGAATTCCCAATTGGCAGGCCCAAAAGAAGTATGTATTAAGATATTTTTTTCCAAATATTTGGAAATATTTATACCCTATATGGGAATGAGAACTCTTTATAACAATAATAACTAGATATTATTTGTTAACATTAAGTATCACTTTTTTTTTAAGGTTTTATTTACTATTTCCAGAGAAAGGGGAAGGGAAAGAGGCAGAGAGGGAGAGAAACATCAATGTATGGTTGCCTTTCACCTGCCTCCAGCTACAGATCTGGCTGGAGACCTGGCCTGCAATCTGGTTGTGTGCCCTGGCTAGGAATTGAACCAGCGACCTTTGGATTCACAGTGCAGCACCTATCCACTGCACCACCAGCCAGGGCCATAAGTATCGCCTCTTAACATTTCACTGTCACATTAGACTAAATGTTAATATGAGATTATTCCACTCAATCCTTAAACCAACCTAAAGAAGTCAAGGTAACTTTTCCAGGGTTATACAGTTTGAAAAATGCCAAAGCTAGGGCCAAAATCCAGGATTCTCTGACAACCTGCATACTTGTAATATTTTCTTTTTTTTTTTTTTCTCCACCATGGCATGGAATCTGGTCTATGTTACAACATGGCTATAATTAATCATTGTGTAATTTTAATCATTATGTACATGCCTAAGACCTGTATAAAGCTAGAGTGCTAAGCAGCTGCTCTTGGCATCATAGGCCCCATTCTTGCTGCCCCCTAAATAAGAGTGGGGTGTTGTGCTGTTTCCAAATAAGCAGGCAAGGCACAGGAGAGGTGTGGGTTGGATCAAGAAATCACAAATTCATTATAGAAGAAACAGAAACCACTGAAAGCATGGATACTATCAGAAAATCCTGGATTTGGTCTTAGAGGCAAAGTTAGCAGAAGGTTTCATTAAAAAAAAAAAAAAAAAGACCTTTGAGGCAGTTAAATGTTCTGCCTTTGGCTTACAGAAAATACAAATTGGGTTGGCTTTTTTGCCCAAAACTTGCGTGTTTATACTTCACCTTGATTCCTAGAAGAGTCAAATATCCGATAATCATTTTAAGCCTAAGAAAATGGCTATCCCTAATGAAAATAACATAGATCTCAATTTGCTTTTTAATGCTGTTGCTCAAGAACAATATTTAATGTTTTCTTTGTGGTACTTCTTAATAAAAACAGTTAGTTGATGTAGTACCCCTTAATAAAAATAAAAATAGTTGACTTGAACATTAAAAGGTCCAAGCAGCACTGATGTTCAATGGAGAGAATAAAAGCATTTTATTCCATTTGCATGTCTGATGAAAGAAATATTTGTGAGATTGAATATCTAAGCAAAACTGAGATGGAAGGAAAAGAGGATAAATTAAGGAAAAACTAGGCAATTTGCCCCAGGAAAATAGTAAACCACAAGCATTTATGCCAGATTGTACACTTGCTTTTATTCCCTACATTATTCAATGGAGAAAGGTGGCACTTTCAACTCCAAGAAAATAAAAAAAGAATCAAAATTACAGTGTCAATTCCTGTTTGCATAGCTCAAATTATTAGAGCACCTTCCCAATACACCAAGATTGTGGGTTCAATCCTTTGTCAGGACATAAATAAAAATCAAGCAATAAGTGAATAAGTGCAACCACAAATATAAGCCTCTTTCTCTCTCTCTCTTTCTCCCTCTCTCAAATCAATAAATTAAAAAAAAAAAAACTTTTTAGAAAATTATGTCTTTGAAGTTTTATTTAATTTATTTTATTTTACTATTGCTCAGTTATGGTTGTCCCAATGTTTACCCCTGTTGATCTCTCCTACCACCTGTTACCCTCACTACCACAGTCAATTCCCAGCCTATTGCCCATGCCCATGGGTCCTTACATTTGTTCCTTGACTAGCCCTTTCCTCTTCTTTTCCCAGTTATCCCCCTTACCTTTCCCCTTTCCTCTGGTCAATGTCAATTTGTTCCTTATATCCAGGCCTCTGATTCTGTTTTGCTCATTTGTTTGTTTTGTTCATTAGGTCCCACATATAGGTGAGTTCATATGGTATTTGTCTTTTGCTGCCTAGCTTACTTCATTTAGCATAATACTCTCCAGTTCCATACATGCTGTTGCAAAGTGTAAGAGTTCCTTCTTTCTTTCTGCTGTGTAGAATTCCATTGTGTAAATGTACCACAATTTTTTGACCCACTCATTTACTGATGGGCACTTAGGCTCCTTCCAGCACTTGGCTACTATAAAAAAAAACATTGCTGTGAACATAAGGGTGCATAGGTTCTTCTGAATTGGTGTTTCAGGATTCTCTAAGTATAATTGTAGCAGTGGAATTGCTGAATCAAAAGGCATTTGCATTTTAGTTTTTTGAGGAAATTCCATACTGTTTTCCATAATGGCTGCAGTAATCTGCAGCCCTACAAATGGTACACTAAGGTTCCCTTTTCTCTACATCCTCACCAGCACTTGTTTGTTGATTTGTTAATGATGGCCATTCTGATAGGTGTGATGTGGTATTTCATTGTGGTTTTTATTTGCATCTCTCTGATAGCTAGTGATGTTGAGCATCCTATCATATGCCTATGGGCCCTTTGAATGTTTTCCTCAGAGATGTGTCTGTTTAGGTCCTTTGCCCATTTTTTATTTGGATTATTTGGTTTTCTGGTATTGAGTCATATAAGTTCTTTATGTATTTTGGAGATCAAAGTCTTCTCATAGGTATGATTGATAAATATGTTTTCCTATATGGTTGGTTGCCTGTTCATTTTGCTGATGCTTGCTTTAGCCAAGCAGAGGCTTTTTAATTTGATGTAGTCTCATTTGTTTATTCTTTCCTTTATTTCCCTTGCCATAGGAGATATATTGGTAAAAATTCTGTTGGGTGAGATATCAGAAATTTTACAGCCTATATTTTCCTCTAGGACAATTATAGTGCCACAACTTACATTAAAGTCTTTCATCCCTCTTGAGTTTATTTTGGTGTATGGCATAAGGTGGTGATCCAGTTTTATTATTTTGCATGTACCTGCCCAGTTTTCCCAACACCATTTCTTGAAGAGAATATTTTTGCTCCATTTTATGCTCTTGCCCCTTTTATTAAATATTAATTGGCCATAGAGACTTAGGTTTATTTCTGGACTCTCTGTTTTGTTCCATTGATCTATGTGTCTGGTCTTGTGTAATCAGAACCACATGGTTTTGATTACAGTGGCTTTGTAAAATAATTTGATATGAGGTATTGTGATTCCTCTTACTTTGTTCTTCTTTCTCAAAATTTCTAAGGCTATTCAGGGTCAAATTTGGTTCCATATAAATTTTTGAAGTATTTATTTTAGATCTATGAAATATGTCATTGATATTTTAATACAGATTGCACTGAATCTATAAATACCTTTGGGTAGTACGAACATTTTAATGATGTTAATTCTTCCCATCCATGAACACAGTATATACTATCATTTATTTGTATCTTCCTAATTTCTCTCTTCAGTATTTTATAGTTTTCTGAGTACAGGTCTTTTACCTCCTTAGTTAAGTTTATTCCTAGGTACTTTATTTTTCTTGTTGCTATAGTAAATAGGATTTTTTCCAGTTTCTATCTTTGATAATTCATTGTTGTTGTACAAAAATGACTTTGATTTCTGGATATTGACTTTGTATTCAGCTATTTTGCCAAATTTACTTGTTAGATCAAGTAGATTTTTTTGGTGGAGTCCATAGGGTTTTCTATGTACACTATCATGTCATTTGTAAATAATGATAATTTTATTCCCTCCTTTCTAATCTGGAGGCCTTTAATTCCTTTTCCTTGTCTAGTCACAATGGCCAGAACATCCAAAACTATGTTGAATAAAAGTGGAGAGACACCCTTGTCTTGTTCCTGATTTAGGGGGAAGGCTTTTAGTTTTTGCCCATTGAGTATGATGTTGGCTGCAGGTTTCTCATATATGGCCTTTGTTATGTAGAGGTATGGTCCCTCTATTTACACCTTGCTGAGAATTTTTATCATAAATTGGTTGTGTATTTTATCAAATGCTTTTTCAGCATCTATTTATACGATCACATGGTTTTTGTCATTTATTTTGTTTATTTAGTGTATTGCATTTATTGATTTGCAAATATCATGCCACCCTTGCATCCCTGGGATGAATCCCACTGGATCATGGTGTATGATTTTTTTTTTAACATATTGCTGGATCCAGTTTGCCAATATTTTGTTGAGGATTTTGTTTATCAGCAATATTGGCCTATAGTTTTCTTTCTTGTTGTGTCTTGACCTGGTTTTAGGATTAGAATAATATTGGCCTAATAGAAAAAATTTTGGAGTCTTCTCTCTTCTTAGATTTTTTGGAATACGTTGAGAAAGATAGGGTTTAATTCTTCCTTAAATATTTGGTAAAATTTACCTGTCCAGCCATCTGATTTGGGGCTTTTGTGTGCTAGGAGTTTTTTGATTACTGCTTTAATTCACTAGTTGTTATTGGTTTATACACACTATCTGTTTCTTTTTGATTCAGTTTTGTAAGATTATATGTTTCCAGAAATTTACCCATTTTACCTACATTGTTGTATTTCTTGGAATACAGTTGTTTGTAGTAATTTGTGACACTGTATTTTTTTGGTATTGGTTATGATAGCTCCTCTTTCATCCTTGATTTTATTTATTCGAGTCCTCTCTCTTTTTTTCTTGATGAGTCTGGTTAAGGGTTTGTTGTTTTTGTTTACTTTTGCAAAGAACAGGCCCCTGGATTTATCGATCCTTTAAATTGTTTTTTTTAGTCTCTGTGTCATTTAATTTTTCTCTAATCTTGATTATTTCCTTCCTTGGGCTCACTCTGGGCTCTTGTTTGTTTGTTTTGTTCCTTTAGTTGTTGTAGATGTAGGTTTAAGTTGTTTATTTGAAATTTTTCTATTTTTTTAGGTATGTCTGTATTGCTCTGATCTTCCCTCTCAGGACTGCCTTTGCTGTGTGCCATAGATTTTGGGCTGTTGTGTGTACATTATAATTTGTTTCCAGAAAATTTTTTATTTCTCCCTTGATCTCATTGCTAATACATTGGTTAATAGTGTGTTATTCATTCTCCATTAATTTGAAATTTTTTGAGTATTTTTCCTTGAGGTTAATTCCCTACTGTAAGTGTGTTGCTGAGGATAAGTGTGTTGCTGTAGATATCTATCTTAAAGTCCTAGATATTTTGGGTCATCTTATGTTGGGTGCATATATGTTTACAATGGGTATATCTTATTGATGGATCCTTCCCTTAAGTATAATGAAGTGACCTTCTCTGTCTTTATTCATGGCCTTCATTTTGAAATATATTTTGTCTAATATAAATATTGCTACCCCAGTTTTTTTTTTTTTTTTCATGTCCATTTGCTTGGAATATAGTTTTTCCATCCCTTCATTTTCAATCTGTAGATTTTTTGTTCTGAGGTTGCTCTTTTGTGAACAGCATATATGTGGTTCATGTTTTCTTACCCATTCAGCTACTTTATATCTTTTATTGGAACATTTAATCCATTTACATTTAATGTTGTTAGATACTTATTCATTACCATCTTCCCCTTTGTACTCATGTTCCTTTTCCTCTCTCCCCTCTTCTTCATCTTAAAGCAGTCCCTTTAGCATGTTTTGCAATGCTGGTTTGATGGAGATATATTCTTTTAGTTTAGTTTTTTTTGTTTTTTTGTGTTTTTTTGAGGTGGAGGAAGGCAACTCATTTCACTGTCCATTTTGAATGAGAATTTCCCTGGGTAGAGTAGACTTGGTTGCAGGCCTTTGCTTTTCATTGCTTGGAACATTTCTTTCCATTCCCTTCTGGCTTATAGTGTTTCTGTTGAGAAATCAACTCATAACCTTATCAGAGCTCCCTTGTTTGTTACTAGCTGTTTCTTCCTTGCTGCATTTAAGATTCTCTCTTTGTCTTTAAATGTTGCCATTTTAATTATAGTGTGGCTTAGAGAGGGCCTCTTTTTGTTTATATTTTGTGCCTCCCGGATGTGTGTGACTTTTTCTCTCATCAAGGTAGGAAAGTTTTCTGCCATTACTTTTTCAAACAGGTTTTCTATCCCTTGCATTTCCTTTTCTTCCCTGGTATCCCTTTTATATGGATATTATTACATTTCATGTTGTCCAGCAGTTCCCTGTACACCTCTTTGTTTTTATCTAGTCTTTTTTTGTTTTGCTGCTCTGTCTGGGAATTTTTCTACTTTGTCCTTCAGCTTGCTGATTCAATTGCTTCATTTCATCTGCTTTTTATTCCTTCTACTGTGCTTTTTCATCTCCTCCTGATCTTATTCATATTTTCTATGTCCATTTTATGCTGGTGTAGTTATCAGTAAGTGCCTTGTGGCTTCTTTGGAGTTCTTCGTAGTTTCACTGAGCTTCTTGAACATCCTTATCACCATTATTTTGAACCTAATGTCTGATAGTTTGCTTGCCTCAATTTCATTTAGCAGTCTTTCTGATGATTCCTACTTTTCTTTTGATTGGGGATTGTATCTTTGTCTCCTCATTTTAGGTGACTCTGTTTATTTATTTATTTATTTATTCTGTATACTAGATAGGTCTGTTTTACCTGTTTTCATGGTGTGACTCTATGTTAGGAGATCTGTAGAATTCTGTGGTGCAGTCTCTTTGATCTTTTTATCTGGATGCTCTAGGGTTTATGTGGGTTCTCTTCTTGTATTTGGCTTTTGCTTTTTTATTATTATTATTTTAATTAATTTATTGTTGTTATATTACATTTATCCCATAGTTCCCCACTGCTCTTCCCTGCCCACCCTCCCTACCCCATTTCCCATGGTCAGTCCTACATGTTGTCCATGTCCATGGGTCATTTGTACTATTCCATGACTAAAATGTTCCCCTTCTTTGCCTCTTTCTCCCCCTCCCCCTCCCTTTTGACTGAGTGATTTCACTGCTAGGATTATACCTAAAGGACCCTGAAACACCAACTCATAAGAACCTATGCACCTCTATATTCATAGCAGTGCTATTTACAATAGCCAAGTGCTGGAAAGAACTGAAGGGCCCATTAGTGGATGAATGGATCAAAAAACTTTGGTACACTTACACAATGGAATACTGCACAGCAGAAAGAAAGAAGAAACTCCTACCTTTTGTGACAACATGGATGGAATTGGCGAGTATTATGCTTAGTGAAATAAGTCAGTCATTGAAAGACAAATACCATATGATCTCACCTAATATAGGAGACTAATGAACAACACAAACAAACAAGCACAATAAAACCAGAGGCATGGAAACAAAGAACAGACTTTCAGTCAGTTTTGCCTTTTAGTGGCTTATCTGTTGGCGGTTTCTCCCCTCCAGTTGGTTGACTGGAAATCAGGACTCCCACTCACTATATCATGTATGCTATTATGTAGGTGCTGGTTAACAAAGTAATATTACCAGAAAACCCACTCATGTCAGCAAAAATCTATCCCTATTACATCAGCAGTATCAATAAAAGTTGAGCAAGGATTAATAAATGTGGAGAGAGGTTAAGAGTACTATAATATAGGATAAAGGAACACGAGATGACTAAAGAGGAGAAAAATGATCTTGAGTGGGAAGAGGGATGAGAAATAACAAGAGTGGGGATTGGAACCAAGGTGAAGAAAGGGAGTGAATAAATTTAAAACATAATTTAAGAAGGGAAGGGTGATGACAAAAGGAAGTAGAAAAAAGAATATACTATGAAATTTGAAATAAAATTAAAAAGGTAGAGAACCAAAAGGAAGAAAGTTGCAGAAAAACTACAGCAGGGTCAATAAGAATGACAGCTGAGTGGAGGTTAATTAGGATGGAAAGAGAATAAGAATATAATACAAAAGCCCAAAGAGAATATGAGGTGCCAACAGTAAAGAAAATGGTTTTGAGAATAAAGGGGGAGAAAACTAATAAGCTTAAGAAATAGAATCCAGGCTAAGAAAAGGAAAAATAAAAATAAAATTCCTAACTCAAGTGAGCAATGTCAAAGGGAAGACAAAATCGAGTAAGACAGGGGGAGCATAACCTATGAGGTTTGAAGTAGGATAAATAGAGAACAAATAGAAATACAATTGAATAACAGCAATAACCATAATATTCACATCCAACAAGGCACAATTTATAAAGGTGGAAAGGAAATAAGAATATATGAGAGGGAAAAAGAAGGTAAGCAGACTAAAGGAAGGAAGGTTGCTTTTGAGAAGGTGGAGGAGAAATGGTAAGAGTAAGGAATAGAAATGAGGTATAGTGTAGGGAAAAATAAAATTTACTGCTGCAGTCCTGCCGGGCCAGAGGAATGATAGATGGGATAGGATTCTTAATGAAAAGACAGACACAAAAAAGTTGGGGTCAGGAGGACTGCCACTCGTGGTAACAGCACCACTTTATTGTTCACACAAAACTTATATAGGTTTTTCAAGCATTCAAACCTATCTCCTAGTGAAATTATTTTGGCTGAAAGTACTTTTTCCCACAAGACATTTGCTTATTTCTTCATAACTAAGTATTATCACTTTCGAAGCATACTACTTATATTATGTATTTCACTACACAGCTGCTATTTACTCTTGCTGAAGGTCAGCTTGTTTTCTAAACATGATGTGGAACTTTGTAATCATTGGAACTCTTCTCAGCCAAGCTGTTGACCTTTTGGCCATCAGCCCGCCTCAAAGCCCTGAGTCCGGCCATACCTTGACTCAGGGGGTCCCAACAATTTACTACAACAATAAGAAAGAGCAGGAATAAGGCAAAATGGAGCAAGACAATGAAAGGGTGCAATGTGAGATTTGAGATAACAATAAAATAAAAAATAATAACAAATCCAAATAAAAAGGAATGACAAATAAAAGACAAAGAGTAGTGAATTATTTGAAATACAATTGAAGTGTAAGAAATATTAAGAGGCTATGTGAATGAAGAAAAATAAAAAAAGAGAAAAAATGAAAATTCTGAAGAAGAGCAAGGTGAAATTCATCTCAGCCATTTGGAGTTTGCCTTCTAACTTTTCTTTCTGTATCTCCCTCTGGTATTTTATCAGTATGAGGATTCAGGGTGGGTGTTCAACTTCTGGCTACACTGCCATTATCACCTTCACCTGATTTTAGAGGGAGCTTCTATTATGATTGGTAGGGCTGGGCCTCTACCTGGGAGGCACTTTTAGTCTTATGGGAAAATTGTGACTATGCCCACCCTCTTTGCCTCTGTATCACCTATCTTGGCCTGTCCTAGATTATTTCCAATAATGTATATTTTCTTTTATTTTCTTTTTTTAAAGATTTTATTTATTACTTTTAGAGAGTGGGGTAGGGAGAGAGACAAAGAGGGAGAGAGACATCAAGGTATGGTTGCCTTTCACCTGCCTCTAGCTGGGGACTTGGCTGGAGACCTGGCTTGCAACCTGGTTATGTGCCCTGGCTGGGGAATTGAACCAGCGACCTTTGGGTCTGCAGGCCAATAATTTATATTTTCCGATTAAATAACTGTCCATTTCACAGGTTAGGGATGGTGGACAATCTGTGTAAGAGGGTCAGATCTCTCCTATGTGGCATAGCCAGCACTTCTGTGTGTAAGCTGAGAAGAGGCTGGGTAGGGCCCTGAATCCCCATTGCTGCACCCCTTTCTTGTCTCCCTGCTTTGCTGGCCTCAGTAAAATAGGGCCTTAGGAACCAGTGTATTTTATCTCCCTGAGGGAAGTTCACAATTAGCCCTTTACTTGTTCCTCTTTTGGTAATGCACCCTGCAGGGTTCTTGAGCCTGCCCAGCCTGTTTTGCAGATCTTTCCCATTTCTGCAGGAGGTGGGAGTTGGGTGAGACCTTCCCTTCACAGTAAAGGTTCTGCCAGGGAAGAAGTCTCTGCCTGGCTTTAAATAACCTCAGGTGCACAGTTCCCAGAAAACAGCCTTTGAAATATAATGGCCCTCATTCTCTACTCTGCACAGCTGAGTCAGGTTGGGGCAGAGAGATTCCTTTGCTTTGTACCTTTCTATGATCAGTCTTCCTAGCTGCACTGAGTGGAAGCAAATTGTGCCTTCAGTACTTTCCTCTTGCTGCTGCTCATGGAGTCTCTGTAGAGTATGTTTCAGCTCTTCTTTTTAATACCTGCCTTGGGACACTCCAACTGCAGTACTGAGTAACTGCCCAGCTTTTTGTACACACCACCTCTCCAAAAAGTCAAGAGTCTCACCCTGGCTGGTGGCACAGTGGATAAAGTACCAGCCTGTGAACCCAAAGGTCACTGGTTTGATTCCTAGCCAGGGCATGTAACCAGGTTGCAAGCCAGGTCTCCAGCCAGGTCAATAGCTGGAGGCAGGTGAAAGGCAACCATACATTGATGCCTCTTTCCCTCTCTGCCTCTCTCCCTCCTCCTCTCTCTGAGAATAATAAATAAAATATTAAAAAATTAAAAAAAAAGTTGAGTCTCTCACAACCACAGTAGGCCATCCTTCACCACCCTGGTGCATATATAGTGTAGTATCCCTCTCTCTCTCTTTCTTGCTCTCTTCTAGTTTGTGTTTGCCATTGCAGTTATGGGTGCAGTGTGTGTGTGTGTAGAGCCTGGATCTCCTGACTTTGTATCCAAGTCACTCCAGACCTGGGGATTCCCTGCCTTGGGAGGGGAGGGAACCTCAAAGCTATGATCTCTGGCCAGGCTCTCCTCAGATACAGGGACTCTGGGTGCCACAGCTGCAAGCACCATGCCTGGAGTATTTCCCATTCCACCTACTTTTACCAAACAAAATGGGGTTTGCCCATGTGGGACCCTGTTATAAAATTCAACAACTAGTGTTGAGGAAAACAGTCCTTTACTTACAACATTAGAACCTGCAGGAAACTGAGCACTTGAGTTCTGAGCCCTGCTCTCCCACGAGACACAACATTTCCCTTACTCCCCAGAGGCTGTAAAGTCAAAAATAAGCCCAGAAGCTCTCCATTCCTTATCTGCCAGCTATCTCCTTCAAGATCTGACATACAGTGGAGGGAAGATGGCGACAGAGTAGAGAGCAGTGCTGATGGTGTTCTCGAGTACCAAAGCAGTTAGAGGACAGGATAGGGAGCGTGAGACGTCTTCAGGACCCTGGGGATTGGAACGGGCAGCATCTGGACAGAGGGGAGCAGAGCCCAGAGGCAGAGGAGGCCAGCAAGACAGTAGGTGAGGCATTTCTGACCGAACGGCCGGCAGGCCGAGGTCAGCTCTGGGCAGGGGCAGCTCTGCCCAGAGGGGCGCGTTTTACTGGGGCCAGTTTCAGGCTCCCTGGCAACTGGAAGTCTCAGCATTGAAGTGCGGACTGCAAAGGCAAACACCATAGGGAACGCGGAATTGAACTCTTGCAGGGGAAGGACTGTGTGAGAGACTCACCCCGGCAACAGGTAGAGGAGGCTCCAAGCATGGCTAGAGGTGGAGGAAAAGAGTCCTGCGGGAAGCCGGAGCAGGGGAACGGGAGAGCGGGAAGTGCACCGGCCGGAGCTGCGAGAGGGCCAAAAACAGAGCTGCTGGGCCGCTGGGGAAACAGCAGCTAGAGGCCCCTGCGAGGGGGGAGGCCCAGCGCTGCACAACCACACAGGCCTCCAGGCTACGCGGGAAAATCCAAACGGCGAGCCAGAAAGATAGCGAGCCAGAGAGCCAGCAAGCCGGGAACTTGTGGCGGGCTACCTGCCATTGCAGGAGACAAAGGCCGCACCGACCACGCCTGGGAGGGGCTCATCACAGAGGCCTCTGTAAAGGACTCCTAGGAGAGCTGATTGGCTTGGAGGAGTGGTGCTCGCCCCAGGAAGGGCGGGACAGTGTAGGCGGACCCCGGACAGTGTTGACTGACAGGCCCGGCCTCCTCCCGGAACTGCGGGGGTGGGGCCAGTCAGCACAGGGACCAGTGAAGTTGCGGGCTGCCCTGCAGAAGTGCTGGGGGCGTGTCCTGGGCAGGAAACTCCACCAGGAGTGGGAGGGGGCTGCCTGCCAGCTCCAGAACACCAGCAGCCCTAAAACCCAGCCAGGTTTCAGGAGGCCCAGCCTACCAGGGGGCAGACACTCAGAATCAGCCCTACTGTGACAATCAGAGGCCCTGCCACGTGCCAAGACCGGCTAGAATATAGACTATAGACTGTAAAGTCCTGACCAAGAAAAAGAGGCAGCATCAGGAAAGGGATTGCTGCCAATCTCAAGCACCTGAATTATACCGAGAGCAATATGAACTATTAAGCCTCAACATATCCTTTGCAAAAG